>JASAMY010003309.1:0-151915 GCA_030248085.1 Paralinhomoeus sp. GSCO2_6
CGAAACGCGAATTTATCTACAAAAAATGAGGTGTGCCATTTGTACCGCAACGCATCTGTGTCGCTATCCGCGCCTTACTGTAGTTTGACCTACATTAAAGTCTCGGCTATTTGGCGTTCCTTACGATTGTTTACGACCCCATCGACCATTCCTTCTCCCATAGACCAATCGATCAGATCCTCCCAATGCTCTTGTCTACGGCCCCCATTCGTCGGCGCGCCTTTATGGTTACTTTGACGGCCGGCCGCCGCTGACGCCTATTGTTTTGAAGTAGCGTGGCGCTCCCTTCCCGTGCGGCCTGCGTGAGGCGAAGGGGGTTGTTTTCCGTTCGTCTGTTGATAGAAGAGAAAAAAGGAGAAAAGGCAAAGGCCTGACGACGGGCAACCAAAATCAGAGAACAAAATATTGAACTAGCGCAAAGTGCGCAGGTTTGCCGCGACGCTTCGCGACAAGTGGTAGCACCGAGTGGTTCCGATCTACCAGAATCTACATCTACAACCGGGTGCCAAGATAGTGGCATAGAACGACTTTCTACAAGCCAAAAAGGGCGACAACGACATCAACCGAAATGACCACGGTTCCCGCCAAAGCTCGACGGACCTTGGGACCAGTGAAAAAGCGTCTAAGAGACCGACTGCAAGAAGCGGACATTCTACTGGGGAGGACCCAACCATCGAACGACGAAGAGCCACCATCAGATCCAGGGAAGGCTGCGGAGGCGCTGCGCAACCGAATCGAGACCGTCATGAGCGTCTTCAATCCCCTGCTGGAGGCCGTGGCATCGGCAGACGAGGAAGGAGAAGGACTGGACGACGAAGTGGAGCAGCTGCAATCATTGGCTCTCGACGCGGCAGAAACGATGGCGGACCTATCAACACTGCAGCGCCGTCAACAAAGTGAGGTGAGCGGCGCGTCCGCGGTAGATACCCCAGCTCGAAGCTCTCCCACAATCCATAGACAAGACGTCAGCTTGCCGCCTGCGAGTCACTTTCCTTCCCTTCGCCTTCCTAAGTTAGAACTGCCCGTGTTCCACGGAGATGTTTTGCGCTGGCGCGAATTTTGGGACGTTTTTGAGGCATCTGTCCATAGGAACCCTCATCTGCAGGACGTTGATCGCTTGAACTACTTGAAGTCTAAGTTAGAAGGAGCTGCGCGCTTAGTAATCGCTGGCCTAGAGTCGACCAACCAGAACTACAACGTAGCCGTCGGGCTACTCCAGCAACGATACGGGGACACACACACCATTAGAGACGCACATTACGCCAAACTCATGGGTTTGTCTCCTGCTTCAATGCATGCGCCCCGTCTCCGGGAACTCTATGACTCAGTCGAGCTTCACGCGCGTTCTCTCACTGCTCTGGGAGAGGATTTAGAATCGCCCCTCCTGTTGAATACTCTCCGTTCCAAGCTGCCGCGCGCCTTGCTGATTGAGTTTGAAAGGCAGAAGGGTACCGGCGAGGCGTGGTCAGTTAGACTCCTGCGCGAATTGTGGCAAAAGCATCTGTTGGCGGAGGAGGCGGCATACACTTATTCTGTGTCCTTGTCGCGCGCGAGCCTTCCTAATCGCCCAATCTCCCACCAGCCGCGCGCAACGGCAGAAATGCTGGTTGCGGCTGACGGCTCTAACAACAGTTCCTCGCGGCGACACTTCCAAGCACGAAACGCGGCTCCCATTCCAAAATGTCTTTACTGTGAGCGCGATCACTGGAGCGACGAGTGTCGCACCTACCGGACTCTCCCAGCAAGAAAGGAGAAGATGAGAGGCCGTTGCTTCTCCTGTTTGAAAGATAATCACCAACTAGCCGCGTGTCGGTCAAATCGGCCTTGTTTCTACTGCGGAAGGGTTAAGAGTCACCACCGCAGCCTGTGTCCGAAGAAATTTGGCCAAGCCAGCGCAGAAGTAGCTGCACCGGCGTTTGAAGATGATTTGCAAGAAGCGAGCCAAGCAGACAATCAGGAAACTCTCGCCACCCTCGCCATGGGTGAAACAACAGTTATGCAGACAGCTAGAGCGCTTGCTGCCAGCTCTGCTGAAGAGAAGTGGCTGCCAACCCACCTTATGTTCGACTCTGGCAGTCAGCGAACTTACATTACTCAGAATGTGGCCGAGAAGCTGCATTTAAAAATTGAAGGCAAGGAAAACTTGGGCATTCACACATTCGCGTCATCTACTACCAAACAGTTTGTCACCCAACGAGTTTCTTTGCTTCTGAAAGCTGCTGATGGCAGCACGCTCGCGATAAAAGCTAATGTTATCCCAAAAATTACTGGAACCGTGTGTCGTGCTGTGGTTGACTTTCCGGCATTGCGCGCATCCCTGTCAAAATTTCCTCTCGCAGACCCCCTCCCTCAGCGACAAGAGAAAACCGAAGTCGAGATCCTCATTGGAAACGACTACTTCTGGGATATCGTTGGCTCAGAAAAGATTCCAGTCACCAACGACGGTCTTTATCTAATCAGCTCTAAGCTTGGTTGGCTGCTGTCAGGCAGAGTGCCTTCGCATGGTGACTGCACTACCCAAATCTCACTGTTATCAGTCACAGACTCTCCTCTCTCAGCAGAACTCAGCAGTGGTCAACTGAAGCTAGAAAAACAACTCATCTCCAAATCAAAAGAAGCCGACTTCTGGAAACTCGAAGTGCTAGGGGTCACCGATGGTGCAAAGGACATTGACGACGATTCAGCAGCTGACCAATTCAGCTCCACTATTGAGAAGAAGGCCGAAAGATACGAAGTAGGACTCCCATGGCGGCCTTCGCATCCTCCACTGCCTGACAACTATCAACTTGCCATTGGACGCCTCCAGTCACTGACAAAGAAGCTTCACTCTAACGCAAATCTACTGGAAAAGTATGACAAAATCATTCAAGAGCAACTGAAAAAAGGAGTGGTTGAAGTCGTGGCAGATGAAGAAAATCAGCAAACCAGAAAACATTACATTCCACACTTGCCAGTAATCACACCAGACAAGACAACAACAAAAGTGAGAATTGTGTACGATGGCTCAGCCAAATTGCGGAAATCATCACCCAGTCTCAACGAATGTCTCTTGCGTGGTCCTGTCCTCTTGGAGGACTTAGTTGGACAGCTACTTCGGTTCCGAACACATAAAATTGCTCTTACGGCTGACATTGAAAAGGCGTTCCTGCAGGTGGGTTTGCGCAAAGCAGACCGGGACGTCACACGGTTTCTATGGCTGAAAGATGCGACTCTTCCCATATCCCCTGGCAATCTACTTGTTCTGCGTTTCACTCGCGTTCCATTTGGCCTAATTTCCAGCCCATTTCTGCTCAGCGCAACTCTTCGTCATCACTTTGAATCCAAGGACAGCACAGTGGCCAAGATGCTGAAAAACAACATTTATGTGGACAACGTTCTTGGAGGTGCTGAAGACAAAGCCTCTGCCGAAGCATACTACCACGAGGCGAAGGGATTGTTGGCTGAAGCAGGAATGAACCTGAGAGAATGGCTGTCGAACAATGAGCAAGTGAACGAATGCTTTGACGAGCCAGATCGTGCCAAATCGCATCAAATGAAAGTACTCGGACTGGAGTGGGATGCCAAGACTGACGTTTTATCCATGCGCTCCCTGTCAGACGACGTCAATGAAATCACCACAAAACGACAACTTCTCACTTTGATTGCTTCAGCATACGATCCACTTGGCTTCTTCTCCCCTGTAGCAATCACTGGAAAAATCATATTACAGCAGTTGTGGAAAGAAAACTTCGACTGGGATCAAGAACTGGAAAATGACAAGAAAGTGAGAGTGAGCGCCTTTGCAGACAGCCTAAAGGCCTCAACAAGAGTGTCTGTTCCTCGATACATTGGTAGCGGGCCCTATGAATTGCATTGCTTTTGTGACGCATCCGCCAAAGCCTACGCTGCCGCAGTGTACTTGAAAGGAGCAGAAAGTGTGAGTCTAATATTTGCAAAAGCGCGCGTTGCCCCGCTCGAGCGTCTCTCGCTCCCACGTCTCGAATTGATGGGAGTTCTCATTGGTTTGCGTGCGCTCAATTTCACTCAACGCGAGCTACATGTACTTGTCACTGCGCGGTATCTGTGGACTGATTCTCAGTGTGTTCTCGCCTGGATCAAAAGCGCTCGTCCGTTGTCTACGTTTGTTCAAAATCGTGTTCGCGAAATCAGAAACGCTCCAGAAACTACTTTCCGATACGTCAAGACTGACCATAACCCAGCCGATATTGCGTCTCGCGGTACAGATTGGCTGCAGCTACGCGACTCGCAGCTTTGGTGGAATGGCCCAGAATGGGTAAAGAGGCCTGCGACTGAGTGGCCCGACTGGAGAACGGAAATACTCTCTCCCACAGTCTTGAAGAAAATCGAGGAAGAAACGAAGAAAGCGCCACTCTTTGAGGTCTCTGCAGTGGCAAGCGAGACGCCACCGCCCCCTTTTGAAATTGACTGCACTAGGTTCTCGTCTCTGAAACGCCTACTTCGTGTCACTGCTTTCGCTTTGCGTTTTATTCAGTCCGCGCGTCAGCCAGTACGCGACATTGTATCAAAAGAACCAACTGCGAGTGAATTGGAAGCTGCCCTGTGTCGCTGGATACGCCACGTTCAAAGTACAGTCGATGAGAAGAAGCAAGAAAGCCTCAAACATCAGCTAGGTGTACGAGTTGACACAGATGGTTTGTTGCGTTGCCATGGTAGACTGCAGAATGCGCGTTTGCCTTTCGATACGCGTTCTCCAATACTGTTGCCTCGCGGTCATTATTTCACCCGACTTGTGATTGAAGACTGCCACCGCGATTTGATGCACGCGGGTCCCACACATACTCTCTCTCACATACGGCGGAAGTACTGGGTGCCGGCTGGCAGAACAACCGTGAAAAGCGCACTGGCAAAGTGTCAAATATGCAGACGGCAAATGGAAGGCACCTACAAGATGCCGCCAATGGTCAGTTGGCCAAAAGAAAAGGTTTCGACCGCTCCCGCTTTCACCTATGTGGGACTCGACTACCTCGGGCCGCTTCAAGTGCGCACCAGTTCCGAAACCACGCAAAAGGCGTGGATTTGTCTATTGACGTGCATTACCACGAGAGCCATTCACCTAGAACTCATCACCGACATGTCAGCGGAACAGTTTCTACTCGCTCTCCGACGATTCGTTGCTCGACGTGGTGTCCCCCGCCAAATCACCCTTGACAATGCTCCACAGTTCAAGCTGACGAAAAGCACGATCGATTTGGCTTGGAAGGAAAGTACAACAGACACGACAGTACAGTCATACTCGGCTGACCACCAAATCCTTTGGAAATTCATTGTGGAATTCGCACCATGGGCGGGAGGCTTCTACGAGCGGTTGGTTGGATCAGTAAAAATGGCGCTTCGCAAGGTGTTGGGGCGTCAGTGTCTGGCGCTGGTGCAGTTGCAGACAATCGTTACCGAAGTCGAAGCCATTTTGAATTCGCGCCCGCTCGTCTACGTATCAGAAGACATCGAAGCCAATTTCTATTTGACACCCGCCGATTTCCTGATGTGTGGAAGGAAGACCAACATTGCCACAATGGAAGAACAAGGAGAGTACGAAGAAACGAAACGGCAGCCAGCGGCCATGTTGCTGAGAAAATGGAAGGAGGGACAGGCTCTCCTCAATCAACTTTGGAACGTGTGGCGCGCAGAGTACTTACTTAGTTTGCGCAAACGGTTTGAAACGCATTTGCGCGCGCCGCGAAAGCAAGCTGTGCAACCCCCAAGTGTAGGTGACGTGGTGCTTGTAAAAGAACAAACTCCCCGCGGCAGTTGGCGCATGGGCAGAATCCAGGAGCTGCATTCCAACCGGGAGGGAAACGTCCGTTCCGCTTCTGTGCGCATGGGGGGAGGTCGCGTGTTGCATCGTCCCCTGAGTCGTTTGGTTCCCCTGGAGTGCGGGGGCGTGCAGAGCGGAGAAGCAAACCCAAACGCAACATTAGAACAGGAAGACACACACTACCCAGACAACGCCGACACTATCCAAACACAAGCCGTGAACACACGGCCGACTCGACGGCTAGCCGCGATTAAAGCTAAAGATAAGCTTCGTCAGTGGTTGAATGTCGTGTAGTAAAACGCTTATTTCGTTGTTATTGTTGTTGTTCCCCTTTTCGCTCGGGAGTGTCGCGAAACGCGAATTTATCTACAAAAAATGAGGTGTGCCATTTGTACCGCAACGCATCTGTGTCGCTATCCGCGCCTTACTGTAGTTTGACCTACATTAAAGTCTCGGCTATTTGGCGTTCCTTACGATTGTTTACGACCCCATCGACCATTCCTTCTCCCATAGACCAATCGATCAGATCCTCCCAATGCTCTTGTCTACGGCCCCCATTCGTCGGCGCGCCTTTATGGTTACTTTGACGGCCGGCCGCCGCTGACGCCTATTGTTTTCAAGTAGCGTGGCGCTCCCTTCCCGTGCGGCCTGCGTGAGGCGAAGGGAGAGGTTGTTTTCCGTTCGTCTGTTGATAGAAGAGAAAAAAGGAGAAAAGGCAAAGGCCTGACGACGGGCAACCAAAATCAGAGAACAAAATATTGAACTAGCGCAAAGTGCGCAGGTTTGCCGCGACGCTTCGCGACACCGCGCGCGCCTCTAGTAACCGCCCGCAAATGACTCGCTTGATTCTTTATGCACTTTGTATGTTTGGCGCACCAAAATAATCGGACGTAGCGGACGTATCAAAATTTCATTTTAATCTTTGCAAGTTGGCAGGGGCGTATATTTGGTGGTACTGGGGTCGAGTCGAGGTGTCGACTGCCGACGCCTCTTTCTTTTGTGGCGTTTGATTGGTGAGGGCTAGCAGCATGGCTTCGAAGAAGACGGACAAGAAGGACGAGGAGGCGTCGTCGCAGGGCCGCTTCGCCAATCTCGACAGGACGGCGGTTCTGCAGGAGGTGCTGTCCTTTTTCTTTCGTCCTGTGTCGGCAAGGCAACCGCTGTGTCGACGCCCACTTGCAGGCGCGCGTGTTCAACGAGACGCCGATCAACGTGAAGAAGTGCGCGCTGATCCTGTCGAAGCTGCTCTACCTCGTGGGCCAAGGCGAGCAGCTGGGCCGCACCGAGGCGACCGCCGTCTTCTTCGCCGTCACCAAGCTCTGGCAGTGCAAGGACGTGCGTGCGTGTCGATCGACTCGCCAGGGTGTCGACAGGCCGTGCATCGTTTGGCGCTGCGGTTCCAGCAGACGCTGCGCCGCCTCGTCTACCTGGCGATCAAGGAGCTGTGCGACAAGGCCGACGACACGATCATCGTGACCAGCAGTCTGACCAAGGACATGACCGGACGCGAGGATCAGTACCGCGCGGCCGCCATCCGCGCCCTCTGCCGCATCACCGACGTACGACGCCGCGCGCGCGCGCCCTCCTTTGTGGCATGCCATGCCCTCGGGACCAGCATGGGCCGGGTTGCAGGCGAGCATGCTGCAGGCGATCGACCGCTACATGGAGCAGGCGATCGTCGACAAGGTGCCCTCCGTCGCCAGCGCCGCGCTCGTCTCCGCCTTGGTCCGTGCCTGAATCACCACTTTTTCTGAATCTCTGTCGACCAAACAGGGTTGACTTGCAGCACCTCATGAAGACCAGTCCGGAAGTCGTGCGACGCTGGGCCAACGGCGTCATCGAGGCGGTGAACTCGGACAACAACATGGTCCAGGTATTCGGCGTTGTCGCCTCGCAGTCTTTGCCTTCGAATGCGCTACTGGTATGCGACGGTTCAGTACCACGCGCTGGCTCTGCTCTACCAGATCCGGAGGACGGATAAGTTGGCCGTCGACAAGCTCGTGCAGAAGTACGCGAAGCAGCAGCTCAAGTCGCCCTTCGCCCTCTGCTACTTGGTTCGTGACGGACGCGCGCACCACCCCCCAGCCCCCCTCCCCTCCCCCCCTGCCACCCTACCTGTCGGTCGGTGTCCGTTTAGATTCGTCTTGCAAGTCGACTGATCGAGGAGAACGAGTCGGGGTGCGTGCGTGTGTTCATCTGCCAATCACCATTCCTGACCATAAAACACAAACTTAGTTTCTTTGACATTTTTTAACAAGAAAACCTATTTTTACGCTATTTTGGGCCTTCAGCGCAAAGTTGGTCCATTCTCGACCTTTGCGCCACCCACCCCCCTTTTTTGGGTGTCCACGCCATCCCCCCCCCCCCCCGAAAAACGTGCGCACGTGCTGTAGGGCTGAGGGTCCCCTGTTCGACTTCCTGGAGTCGTGTCTGCGGCACAAGTGCGAGGTGGTGATCTACGAGGCGGCGTCGGCGATGGTGCGCCTGCCGGCGCTCGGCTCCAAGGACCTCGCGCCCGCGGTCTCGGTGCTGCAGCTCTTCTGCTCCAGTCCCAAGCCGACGCTGCGCTTCGCCGCCGTCCGCACCCTCAACCGCATCGCCGTCAGCCACCCCGCCTCGGTCGCCTCCTGCAACATGGACCTGGAGCAGCTGATCACGGACCAGAATCGCTCGATCGCGACGCTGGCGATCACGACGCTGCTCAAGACGGGCTCCGAGGGCTCCGTGGAGCGTCTCATGAAGCAGATCAGCTCGTTCGTCTCGGAGATCAGCGACGAGTTCAAGATCGTCGTCATCGAGGCGATCCGCGCGCTCTCCGCTCGCTACCCGCGCAAGTACGGCGTCATGATGAAGTTCCTCGCCGACATGCTGCGGGACGACGGCGGCTTTGAGTACAAGAGGGCGCTCGTGGACACGCTCATCCAAATCGTCGAAGAGAACCCCGACGCGAAGGAGGCGGGACTGCTCCACCTGTGCGAGTTCATCGAGGACTGCGAGCACGCGGTCCTCGCCACGCGCATCCTCCACCTGCTCGGACGCGAGGCCGTCAAGTCCCAGCGGCCGCAGCGCTACATTCGCTTCATCTACAATCGCGTCATTCTCGAGAACGAGACGGTAGGACCTTTGGTTGGACGCGGCCAGCACGCCGACTGAACCGCAAAGAATCAGTGACTGGGGCGGGACAGTAGCACGTCGCCGTTCTTTATAATCGCCAGGAGCTTGGGTGGGGCGCTACTTCTTTGGGGGCAAATTCTCCTCAACAGCAGGGATGATGGGCCGCCGTGTGGCCCAGTCAATGAGAGCGTTTATTCCTTGTCGATGGTGCAGCCGTGGAAGTTGATCATGGGAGCACCCTAGACCACTGATCGTGTGCATGCCTTCGTGTAGCGTCTTGTTGACGAAGGCCCACTTTAGGTGCGCGCTGCCGCGGTGACGGCTTTGGCGAAGTTCGGCGCGCAGTGCGGGGAGACGCTGCGCCGGTCGGTGCTGGTGCTGCTGCGTCGCTGTCTCATGGACGCGGACGACGAGGTGCGCGACCGGGCCACCTATTTCCTGGCGCTGCTGTCGAGCGGCGACCAGACGCTGATCAATCGCTACATCGTCGACGGCCTCCAAGTGTCCGCGTCGGGCCTCGAGCGCGCCCTGCAGACCTACTGCGAGGCGACAGGCGGCGGCGCCGCGCACGAGCGCCCCTTCGACCTGAAGACCGTGCCCGTCTCCGCCACGCCGCTCTCGACGCTTCAAGAGCGCAAGTCCAAGGCGGCCGTCGAAGACGACGGCTCCGCCAACGCCGGCCCGGCCGCGGCCGCCGGTGGGCCGCCCTCAGCCAAGGACGAGAGGGCCAAGCAGAGCCGACTCGACTATTTCGCCGGTTGGGATTGACTCGCCCCTTGTGCTGCCGGACAATCAGCGTGTCGACTGTTCTTCAGAGAAGCTGTCGCGCGTGAAGGAGCTGTCGAAGCTGGGCCCGCTCTTCCGCTCGTCCGAGGCGGTGGAGCTGAGCGAGTCCGAGACCGAGTACGTCGCCCACTGTGTCAAGCACACCTTCCAGAAGCACATGGTTCTCCAGGTATGGCTTCATGGTTTTCTGGGACCCGTCGCCATGTCCCGTTCCTTTGCGTCGGTTTTTAGTTCGACTGTCTGAACACACTGAACGACCAGCTGCTCGAGAACGTCACGGTCGACTTGGACCTGGGCGACGCCGAGGAGGCGGGCTGGGCCGTCGAGGCGCTGATCCCCTGCGCGTCGCTCCCCTATGGGCACGAGTCCGGTCGGTTCGGCTTTCTTTTTGCGGTGTGGCAGAGGGTGCCAACAGCTGTGATCGCCTCCAGGCGGCACGACGTACACGCTGCTGCGCCTGCCGGAGGACGAGAGCTACGTGGCGGGCCTGAGCTTCGGCTGCACCATGAAGTTCCAGGTCAAGGACTGCGACCCCGTCAGCGGCGAGCCCGAGGGCGGAGAAGGCTACCAGGACGAATACGTGGTGCGTGCACCGCCTGTGGAAACTTGAGTCCCTTGACGACACCGACACACAGCGCCTTCTGCAGTAGACAATCACTACGGATTGAGCAGCCCACTCACAGGACATCGCGAGGGTGGCACACCCCCACCCAACCCCCCCCCCCCCCCCGCGGGTTGGGTCGGTTGGGCCCACCTGGGCGGCAAGTTCTCCCCGCCAGTGGGAATGGGTCGCCACGTCGCCCATGCGATGATGGGAACGAGAATCCCTTGTACAATGGGATTTATCTTCTTTACGTTTGTCCCTTCTGAGACCTCCTCCCTCTTTACATCTGCGTAGCCCCCCCCCCCCCCCCCCCCCCCCCCCCCCCTCCCAGTTCAAAAACCCGGTTACATGTATGGCTAAGCCGTGCAAAGCGGGGACCGTTGCAGCTGGAGGGCTGGGAGATCTCGGTCGCAGACTACGTGCAGAAGACGTCAAAGGCCAATTTCGGGGCCGCCTGGCAGCAGCTCTCTGAGACGGACGGCTGCGCCCTGCTCGACGACACCTACGCTCTCTCGACCGTCAGCAGCGTCGCCGGTGAGGGCGACGAAGGAGGATGGGGGGGGGGGGTGCACTTGGTTTTACGCTCCAACGTTGCAGAGGCCGTCAAGAACCTGGTCAAGTTTCTCGGCATGGGCGTGTGCGAGCGCAGCGACAAGGTACTACTGCCTCTTTGCCTCTTTTCATGAGCCTTCTCCCCATACATGTAACCGGGTTTTTGAAGTGGGAGGGAGGGTCGGAGACCATTCTGGGGGTAAACAGATTCTTAAGGGGGGGGGGGCAGGGGGTGTCGGGAAAAATGTACCTATGTCTAAACAGGGAATTTTGGTCAAAAATGGGTTAGCTGTTTTAGGGTAAAAAAACACTGAAGAAGACAAAAAAATACACTACTTTTTATCATTCTAGACACGTTGAAAAACTTCTGGGGGGAGGGGTAAACTTCCGGACTGGGGTGAGTAGCCCCCAACCCCCTCCCCCCAGTTACATGTATACCCCCCACCCCGCTCTATGATACATGTAACCGTGTTTTCGGTCTGGGGGGCATCGGGGGTAAGAATTGTGGGGGTTGTAGGGTTGTCCCCCGAGAGGGAATTGTATGCACCGAAATTGTGTCTAACTAAAATGGTATCTTTTGGGCAAAATAGAGTTAAGCAGCGTCGTTTTGCTGTTCGAAAACACTGAAAAGGACCATTTATTGTAGACAGGTTGAAAAAAAACTTTCGCAAAATTCTGTGGGGGGTAGTTGACTTCCGACTGTGGTCCCCCCGCCAAGTGTATACCGTACAGGTATCCCCCCCCCCCTCAACGCCCATTCTCGTCCCAGGTGGCAGAGGGAAAGTCTTCGCACACGCTGCTGCTGGCGGGCGTCTACCGTACGGGAGAGGAGGTGCTGGCGCGCGTCAAGCTCGCACTCAACCCCGCCGACGGCACCGTCACCATGAAACTGGAGCTGAGGTGAGGCGTGGCGTCACGCTTGGGGCGTGACTATTCCAGGCGTACGTTGCAGGTCGACGAGTCAACAAGTGGTCGACGTCGTCGCTTCTGCCGTCGGCTGAGGACCGAAATGCGCCACGAAGGCACTCCGACCCGATTGAATAATAGGAACTGCGAATCGTGATGTTCTGTTTTGCTCCCTCCGCTTCCCCCCCCCCCCTCCACACACCCTTCCCTCCCGCTCTCCCTCCCCCCCCTCCCCTTCTCCCTCAGTTCGCCCCGGGGGCCTCCCCTCCCGCCCCGCCCGGCCGCCCGCCGGGGCCCCCCGCCCGTTGCCCCGCGCCGCCCCGCCCCCGCCCCCTGCGTCGGTAGTTTAGCCGATTCTCTTTTCTCCTGCCATTAATATCAGTTTTTTTTTACACAAGCGTTTAAAAAACAAATAGAATCAAAATTCTATTTATTATATATTAAATATAAACATTAAGCAAAAAAACATAAGTTAAGAATCGTTCGTGATTATTTCGTCCTTGTTTGCTGTGGGTTGAAGGCATGCCTAAGTGGGGGGAACGCCAGCGGACCCTGTCCTGCTTGTTCAATCCGCGGTGCAACATCGTCTTGTTGGGAAGGCAGCAGAGCGGTAGCAGAATTGTTAAAGCAATGTTCCTCCTTGTCTACATACGTGCTGTACAAGCGTACTTTATCTGTAAGGAAGTGTGGGTGCACACACCTCGACGTCACAGTGTTTTGTTTACCGAGGTTCTGGAGCTGATTGCCCTGCGCGTCAAGGCGAGTCGACGTGGTACGGAACATGACGTGGTGGTACACGCCGCTTTAGATTCAGGTTTTATCCCGAGAACCAGCTTTCCCTGCCTAACCCATATATTGTTTGTAACTCGTCGTACGCCGAGATGCGGTGTGGGCTTGTGCTCGTCTTGTCGGCGGTGTTCGGACTGATCGTCTTGGCCAACTGGTACTGCGAGGGTGTCGGCGACGGCGCGTTGACCGTCGTCAGCAGGCGGACGGACGACGACGACGAGCTGACGACGGTGCAGGCTGAGGAAGAGTCGTCGGAGACGGCGGGTCGCTTCGTGCCTTCCTACGAGTGGCAGACGGTGCCGGCCGGTCAGGCGGTGCCGTCCGGCCTCGAGTACCGCATGGACATGAGCTCTGGCCGAAACGAGGCCCGACTGCCGCCCAAGACTGCCGAGCAGATGACCGCTGAACAGAGAGAAGGTTCGCTGACTGATGCACGCTGGTCCCTGGTAATGACATTGTTCTCGGTGTGTGGGTGTTTCTGGGTAAAGTTCAAGTAGATCGATCCTGCGTTGTGTAGCACTCGGTGACTCCTGGAGTTGCGCCTACAGCGAGCCATTGTCGTTGCAGGAGTGGTGAGCCTTCAGAAGAAGGCGTTCAAACTGGAGGAGCTGAAGCGTGCGATGGCTGGCCTCAGCGACGAAGACCTGGGCAACGTCGCCACGAATGCCAAAGTTGACGAGGTCCTGGCTTTCGCTTGGCCCGAACAGTGCGCCTCCCTCTGTGTGTATGCCACCTGGGGGATCCCGAACGCCCCCCCCCCCCAACTATCGGACCCGATTTCGTATATACATGTGTAATGATATTGTCTGTACACCGCTGTATTGTTTGCACTTTAGCTTGAAAGATACATAGAAGTAAGCAGCCGTTTGATGTCCATTGTTGTTAACGCAAGGGAAGTTGACGGACCTCCCCGCCCCGCTGAGTTTTCGTTTGCCCCTACGAGTCTGGCTATCCGTGCAGGGCGGCGGCGCCGACGTGGCGGAGGCGGTGCGTTCGCGGTTCCGCGCCTACGCGGAGCTGAAGCGCGACGCCGAGCGACTGGGCTTGGGCGCGACGGTGAAGACGGACGCGGAGGTGATGGGCGACCTTCTCGACGAGTACCGCGCGCCCGCCAGCGCGGCCCGCCGCCGACTGGCGATTCTCGAAGAGCTCGAGTTCCAAGTGCACCAGGTCGACTTCTGCTGTCGTCCTGAGCCCCTGAATTTCGACGAATTTCGGAATTCAGTTCGACAACGGCGTCAATTTCGTCGACATGTCCGGCATGGCCTTGCTGCGCGAGGCGCTCAATCAGACTGACTCTCACTTCTGGAAGATGGCCGCCTTCGTGCTCGGCAGCGCCGCCGCTAGGTGCAGCTCCCCAGAAGCCCAAAGTTGCGAAATTTTCTAGCTGCTCGTCTACTTTATGTTCGACATTTTTAGCAATCCAAAGGTGCAAATCGCGGCGCTGGAGGCAGGCCTGCTGCACCACGTGGTCCTCAATATGGTCCCGCGACAGCAGGAGGCGGCGGTGCTGAAGAAGTACATCTTCGCGCTGTCGTCGATGCTGCGCAACTTCCCGTTAGCTCAAAGGAAATTCGTCCAGTTGGGCGGGTGCGTGTTTCGCCAGCTTTCGGCAGCGCCCCGCCCCCCCCCCCGGGTCCGCGATTGGATCCGAGACCCCCCCCCCCTCCGCGCCCAGCCCCTAAGAGCGGTCTGGACTGTTTCTACTAGACGCCCTTTGTTTCAGCGCGTCTGTGGTGGGGCAGCTGCTGACGTCGCGCTTCGTCGAGGGCCGTCAGAAGGCGCGTCTGGTCGCCTTGATGTCGGACCTGCTGGTCGAGAGGCGGCACCAGGAGCGCCGCATGCAGGAGGCGGTCTCCACGGCGTCGGACGCGGGGACAGCGGACGCGTGGACGCAGTACCGGCAGGTGGAGCTGCAGCCGCGCCTGCTCGTCGGCGGCTGGTGCGAGCGCCTCGTCGAACTCCTGGAGCTGCTGCCCGAGCTCGACAGTCGCGAGAAGCTCGTCGAGGCCATGCAGCTGACGCGGCGCGACTGCCGACCGCAGTTTCTCGGCTCCATGCCCAAACTCGAGGCGATCCAACGCCAGCTGCGCGGGGAGACGGCGGACGGCGACGAGTGGACGCTCGAGCTTCTGGGACGCGTCGACGCCCTCCTCGAGTTCTTCCGGCTCGGGCAGAAGCAGGCACGGAAGACGGAACTCTGATCGCTGCTCATGTGGTCGTTGAGCGCGAATAAACCACTCTGATTTTGTTGTTTCGAACGCACTGTCGTTGCTCGGATACAGCGGTCGAGTTTTTTGACGGGTGAAGACGAGCACGCACGCACTCCATGTATTTCACGACGAGAGGCTAGTCCAGGTACTGAGGTCCAGCGTGGAGATGCGTTTTCTGGGCTGGTTGCGGAGTCGGGAGGAGGACAATGAGCAGACGGCAGCTGAAAAGCGGAGGGAAAGGAATATGCTGACTCGGAGCGGCTTTAGATGGGGCGACGTGCAAGGTTGGTGCTGGTGACCGAGTCCAACCTCCGTCGCCTGGTCGGCAGCATACATGTAACCGGGTTTTTGAAGTGGGGGGGGGGGGGGGGGGTGGGGGTCGGAGACCATTCTGGGGGGTAAGCAGATTTGAAGAGGGAAGGGGGTGTCGGAGGGTAAAAAAGAGTACCTAAATAGGGTCTAAATAGGCACTTTTTGGTAAAAAAAAGGGTAAATAAGGCTATAAATAGCGTTATTTAGCTGTTTTAGGGTCAAAAAACACTGAAAAGATGAAAAATACACTACT
This sequence comes from Paralinhomoeus sp. GSCO2_6, assembly GCA_030248085.1. Lineage (NCBI taxonomy): Eukaryota > Metazoa > Nematoda > Chromadorea > Monhysterida > Linhomoeidae > Paralinhomoeus > Paralinhomoeus sp. GSCO2_6. Next base: position 15,303 of record JASAMY010003309.1, read on the forward strand.
TTGTACAATTGTAGACAAGTTGGAAAACTTCAGGAAAATTCTGGGGGGGGGGCTGGGTAGGGGTAAAATTCTGGCTGGGGGTGGGTAAAACCCCCCCCCCCCCAGTTACATGTATGGTCGGCAGTCCCTGGACGCTGCGTGTCGCGCAGGCGCCAACGACGAGCGCGTACGTCGTAACACCAACGAAAAGACGATCAAAAATGAGGTGTTCAAGCGCGCCAAGGCAGCCGGAGGACGCTGCACCCACCTTCAAGAGGGTCGGTTGAAGACCACCGTTGTTTTTGTTGTTTTTTTTTTATTTCGGTGCGCACTTCACCAGTTCCAAATATTCTCTGGCCATTATCGCACCGCGCTTCAGCGGGTCGCATTTGCGTGCTGGAGAAGCGTCCCGAGCTGGAGTGTCAGCAGCTCGTGAACGACTACTACGCCTGCGTCGAGTCGGCGTAAGTGTCGCTGTCGTTGTCGACAGGGTGCGGGCTGAGAACCGTCGGACGTCTGTGGGACAGGAACAGGGACCCCTGGCTCTGGCAGGAGGTGACGGCCGACTTCCTGAAGGTCCGACACGACGGCGTCAAGGGCGGAGTGCCGCCCGAGGGCCGGCGAATCCACGCCTACAGAGAGTCCCAAAAGCGCAAGGAGCGCGCAAAAGTCGACCACGACTCCTGAGGAGACGCTCCCCCCCCCCCTCTTCGAAGTTGCCATGTGAATGTCGAGACACACAGCGCACAGTCGGCTTCATGACGATATCCGTCTTTGTCTGTGCAGAACGCGTGTGCGCGAGAGGAGACATCGGGAGCGTACGCGCCGTATCCAGGGCAGCATACCTGTAACCGGGTCTGGAAAAGTGGGGGGGGGGGGGTTAACTCCGAATTCTTGGGGGTGGGGGTGTGGAGCACAAAGTGAGGCGTAGCTGGCCATTTTCTTAGTCATACTGGTACTTGGTGGTCAAAAATGGGTATCAATAGGGTTTAAACAGTGCTATTTAGCTGTTTTATGGTCATATAATTTACAGGTATGGGGAGCGTTGGTTCATCGCCGTTGTTCCGGCCGCACTTGGACAACTCATTTCGCCTGTCAAACTATTGCGCAGCGCGCCTCGCCCCCGCTCAGCCGTAGTGGCACACGTCGTCAACTGCAGCTGTCCTAACTATTCCTCTTTTTCACTGCAGCACCTCCAATCAGGAGAGTAACGGAGGTTGACACCCCCAGAATCTTTCCATCCCCCTCCCAGAATTTTTCTTAAAAAAGAGAAATTTTCAACCTGCCTGAAACGATGCTAAATGCTTAAAAGAGAGTCAACGTTGGTGTTATTCAGTACTGTTCAGTGTCATATGACCAAAAACAGCTAAATAACACAATTTGCAGCCTATTTTGATGAAAAAGTACCTACGGTAAACCGTATAATTAATTAGCCCATTCATTGAGTCCCCCCCCCCGCCGAAAATTACCCAAGTTCTCAAGAAATGGTGAAAACGCGGCTCGTTCATAACGTTATTGTCGAGCATGTGTTCAATGTATATAACGAACGGCGAGCGCGCTGCGACCGGCCGCAAACTCAGTTGGCGCAGCACGCGCGCAAGAAATCGGAGGTTCTCTTCTCGATTCAACACCGACACTTTCAACTAATAGGCTGGCGGTCGTCGTCGTCTTCGCGTCACGGAGCGAATTGTCGGCGGCGACTCTCACGCGACCTCCATCGGCCAGTCGCCGGCGCTCAGGAAGTTGCGACGGATCCGCTCGATCAGTGCTCGCTAAACATTTTAAGGAATTGCTCCAGCCTTCTGAACCTCCAACCGAGCCACAGTTAAAGTCATGCAAATGGTGGGTTCGTGGTCCGGTAGGTTTATGTCCTATATTATAGATTTGTTAGAATTTGTGGACTGCAATGGCGTACTACTACAGACAGATCAGCAGACCATCGAGCTTGGAACAGGAAGATCGGGTCCCGAGTGTTTGAATTGGAACCTCCTATAGTCCAATTGCGTCTATCGACCCCTTTCGCACTCCTAAGCCCTCCTACACTCAATCAATGCATCCATCTCAATCAATGCAATAGCATTAGGTATTTATTGCAAATGTACCGTATTAAAAATTAGAGCTCAAAAGCGTATGATAAGAAGACTTCTCGATTCTAGTGTTTGACGCTCAAATGAGACGTGATTTTCAAACCGAGTGCAAAGCGAGCTGATAGCTTAGAAGCAAGTATACGGTGAGTAGTACAATGGAACAGTTGTTGTTGTTGTTGGATTAAGGGCAACGCTAGGAGGCCGTCAATGGCCCATATAGCATACCCATCTTCATGACGCCTTCCTGTCTAGGGCCGCATAATTAGCCAAGAACATTCGGACGGAACACCATCTGAAATCTAGGGCAGTGGCAGCGCGAGAAAATCAATTGATATGGAAAACTCGTTCTGGTGGATCCCTCAAAATCGAACACACAAGAGGCCGATTCTCTACCACTAGGCCATACGCTGCCTCATGGAACAGTTGGACATCGTATTGGCCGATTTTACCTTCCGTTCGGCTAGCGAAGCCGCCCGCTTGCCGAAGCGCAACAGGTCGTCATCCGCTTTCTTGGGCCGAGTTTTTGGTTTGGTCGCGCGAAGAGAATTACAATCGAACTCAAAAAGAAACCGTAGCAATGTTTGGACGTATTCGCAAACGCGTTCTTCAAGAAGTCGGCCCTTGTTTTTGTCTCCGCTGCGCTTGCCGAATCGCATCAAATCGTCGTCCTGTGGCAAGCGAGGCAGACGTATTTCGGAAGGTCGTGACGGTTTTGTTGCATATTTAGTAATTTATTTATTTATGACGGTTTTGTTGCATATTTAGTAATTTATTTATTTACCTTTCGCTTTCCAAATCGCAAGATGTCGTCGTCTCGTCTCTTGCCGAAGCGCAGAATGTCGTCGTCCTGGCGCGTCGCGCATTCCAAAAGTCGGGGAGCACAGTTTCGACAGAATACTATCTCTTAAATAATTACTATGATGCAAAGAATACACGGTTGGCGAGTGATTTGCGAAAGACGGATGCGTGAAAACGCGCCGATCGTCGGTGCCTCAGCCGATGATTCTGCGCGGCATTCACTGTTTTGCCTGTAATTGAGGCCCAAAGATATACCGTAAACTGTCTCGTACCCAAAATTTACATACAGAGAAAAATCGCATACGGTAGCACAAGCACACAGGAAAAGAAAAGGAGCAAGGCAACAAACAAACTGCGCCCAGCAAGTTTCTATGTAGACCCAGATACTTAACGGTACTTAAAATTTGCATACGGCTTTCAAAATTCGGCTTTCAAGCCACAGACACACCACAACACGAACCACTGGTCGAGGGAAAGGAGTAGAAGAAGAAGGCGAGCAGGATGGCGCCCAGCAGTGTGGTCGGCGTCATGGTCGGCAGGCGCGGGGCAGCAGCGGTGCGAGTTCTCGGTGGCTGCTGAAAGCGCACGTCGGCATGGCCGGTTCAACAGCGGCGGCGCATTGCGGCGCCTTCTGAAGAGCGGACGGAGACGCGAGCGCCGCCACCGCCGCCGCAACACACACTTCCGGACGCGAAGAAACCCTATACGTTAATTGCGCTTGGTTCGCGAGTACCGGTCCACCAAGGCGCTGGAGAAGATCACTGACGGCGGGACGGGAGAAGTGACCTCGCAGGGAGCGGAGCGGATGAAATTTCTTAGTAATGCGATTAGCGACCGTCCGCCGCCAACGCAGTCGCTCGGCACAATCGGCAAAATGAGCCCTAGGATTGCGTCACGTGCGGTCAACCAGTCATCCCGCTAAGTGACGCCGCCGCCGTCGCCTCTTGCCACGGGCTGGAGGAGTACAAACAACAACTTCAATTTCTGATTCGAAACCAGTGACAAGCACACGCGCGCGCCCACACACTACATTGTATGGATGCAACACCTTTAACATTTTTTTTGCACTATGCACACATGCTAAGATCATTCTTATTTGGATGAAAGAGCCGTCACCAGAGTGAAGGCCCATTTATATGCCTCCGGTCGGCCCCTTTCGGCCGACTTCAGGAAATCTGATTTTGACGGCCAGCTCAAGGCGCGCGGTCGTTTGACGGGAAAACCGGTGACGGCCAGGGCCGACTGTTGCCGTGCAAATGCGCCTCAACGCTGTTTTTTCTGCTACGGTTCCCTTGACGCATTCGTTTGATTCATTACGTACGTGGCCGTAAGTGCCAAATGTCCTGCCCTGCGGGCTGCGGCCCTTTCCCCCTCAGAATCTTACTCCTCGTTGTTTTGCTGTGTTGGGAGCGACTGCAGCTGCTGACTTCGAGGCCGGGATCATTCAGCAGCGTCTCAGCGGTACAGTAACCGCATTGCCCCTCCCCTCCCCCCGCTATAACGGCCGAATGAAACAATTAGCCCCGCCCCCCGTGGCAAATTATGGTGTTTACGGACGGTAGTCCTGTTCGACCAACGCACCATATGTACAGGGATAGAGGGGAGTCAAGTTTGCACACTTCAGCGCACAGCTCACAGCGCCGCTACCGGATGCACATCAGATCGTTCACGTCATAAAGCTCTGGACCACAGACGGCTCGCATAATTGCGCATAAATACGGCAAAATCGGTACTGTCTTGAGGGCGCTTACCAACTCATATTGGTCCTCAAAGAGGGGCTACGGTACGGTGCACTAACGAGCATTCATGGACCGTGGTAGGCAGAACCGTTACGCGAGAGACTCTCGTCGTGTTGTGACGCGTTCCGAGTTGTAGGCGGCGCACAGAGGACAGCGCGAGCTGTCGACTGCACCGTCGTCGTCGTCCCTTCCTGCTGACGACCGCACGGCGTGCGCAGCGACCACAAGTCGGCTCACGCTCCCCATCAATCGCTCCTCGTGCTCCGCTGGAAGACACGGGAAGCGCGGTACTTCGAATGAATATGGTAGCTATGTAAATAATAATATGTACTACTACCTAACATTAGGATACTGGGAGTATTTATTTTCAGTTAATACATGAGCGTTTCGCCTCTATGCCTGACGCTCAGACTGGCGAGGCTCTTCAGAGGCAACCAGCCTTTAAGATTTAGGTTGTAATTGACAAAATGGTGGGTTATTTCCACATTACTAGGGAAGCGGATTAAATATTTATTTTATGTACCTGGTCTTGTGATTTTCATCGTTTTCCAACTCCGAATAGCAAATTTTAGAAAGAATATTGTAAAACATACCATACCTTCTCGAGTCGACTAGACTTACAACTCGGGTGGGGAGAATGACCTTACAAATCCCACCCGCCCCCCCCCCCCCAGTGGTACACCACACACGCTGCACTGGGGAGAGGCGCAACTCACGAGCTGTGTGTTTAGCTGTTTTATGGTCATATAAACTGAAAAGCACTGTGGCACTGAGAAACACCAACATTCACTAATTTTTGTCGTTTTAGACAGGTGAAAATTCTCTGGATAAATTCTGGGGAGCGGCGTGTGTGTGTGGGGCGAGGGGGTGTTGGAAAATTGTGGGAGAGGGTAAACCCCAGTTAGCGGTATGCTCCAGTCCAGACACCCCCATTCGGCCAGACCCCGTTACAGGTACGGTTTGAGCCCAGAATTATTTCGAACCTTTTTCCTACCTTCCAGGCGAAAATCCAACAAAAAGTACGGACATTGCGTTCTTTTACAGATTTGCCTGTACCGAATACATACGGCTCACCAAGGGCGTTGTCGCGCTCTCGCAGCCAGCGCTTGTGGAAGGCGCGAATGCGGACGTTGCGGTCGGCGTCGGCCGGCTTCGAGGGGCCGGCGTAGTAGACGGTGCGTCGCTGGCGCTCGGTCAGCTCGTGCTTGGCGGGCCAGACGAAGACCGCCCGGTACTTCTTCCTGTCTCGGCCACCAGCGGGCCCGGCCGCGTTCGGCTTCTTGGAGCGCGCGACGCGGCACTTGACGGCGTCGCCTTCACGCAGCACCTGTCGACAGCAGACGCACACTCGTGCCGTCCATAAAGGTGATACTGGCCTGCCCCCCCCCCAATACTCAATGTTTAACGGCTCTGTGTTAACGCTGTGTGTGGCGCCGTCAGACTCGCGAAGAAAACCAGACCTCGTCGACGCGTCCGGCGCTGGGGATTAGGTTGTGCGCGGAGAAGAAGGCGTCCTCGCCCAAAGAGGCGACGGTGACGAAGCCGAACGCGCCGCGCGCCGGTTCGACGCCGCAGACGACGCCGCTCGCGTCCCACACTGACTCGGCGACGAACGAGCTGGCGCAAGACTGCACGCTGCCCCTCTGCGCCTCGCAGCCAAACGGATCCTCCTGCAGACGTGGAACTACTTCACACGGAAGTGCTAGTGCTCATACCCGTAACCGGCTCCGAGAAGGGGGGGGGGGGGGTTGGAAGATTGGGGGGGTAGCTGGAGCAAAAAGGGGGGTAGCCGACCATTTTGGTCAACATGGGTCAAAATAAACTCTAAAGTGTTATTTATGTTTTATTGGCAACACTGAAAGCACCGAATTTACTTTACTGACTTTTATCGTTTTACACATGGTGAAAATCCTTTGGGGAAATTCTGGGGGGGGGGGGGGAGTGGCGTTGGGAGAGTTCAGGGTGTTGGAAAAATAGTGGGCGCAAGCCCCAACGAACCCGAGTTACATGTATGCTAGTGCCGAGATCATGGAATGCAGTCTCATCCCATTACATTAGAGGTCAGTGTGTTGCACCACACCACTGGAAAACGGTTGTAACTTCGGGGCAAATCGTCGAAGGGCAGTCATTCACCATTTGCGAAGCGCAGACGTCCAAGTACACGAACTCTCCAATCGATAGGTGAGACAGCGCCCAGTCCAAATTGCCTAGGCTCTCGGCAGTGACCGTCACCAAGCCACGGGTATCTTAGTTCGAATGGAGCGAATTCACAAGTCGTAGACCCGCAAGTCAATTTTGGGCGGCGCTTACGATTCGGTGGTAATACGCTGACCAGCGCGTGCGATTCGTCCAAGAGCACCACTCGCCCTTTGACGCGGCGAACATCTGAGGGGGCCGCCGACATTTTTTTTTGTATATTTCGCACTGCCCAGAATCGTTGCGTGCCGAAACTTCGTCGCGCTGTCAAAGTCCGAAAAGCGCTCAAATTCAAAAGTACGTGTTGCTCGTCGACCCCAGCCAGTCCTGTCGTCGGCACGCGGTTTACTACTCGACCAACAAGGGAACGTCGACAACAGCGGTTGTGCGAAAAGTGCAGCAGACGCGGCTGACAAAATGAATTCCGGGACGGTGAGCGGCCGCGAAAGGAGTCACCGCGTCACGTCTAGTAGCCGCCGCGGCCTCCTCTGCCGCCGCCCCGGCCGCCACCGCCACCGCGGCCGCCGCCACGGCCGCCGAAGCCGCCGCGGCCGCGGAAGGGTCCGCCCCTGCCTCCGCGGCCCCTGCCCCGGTCGCCGCCACCGCCTGCTCCTCCCCCTCGCGGCCCCGAGCCCATGTTCTTGAACATGGGCGCGTTCTTCAGCATGTCTGCAACACCGCCAGCACTGCTGCGGAAATCGCCCGGCAGAGGCAGAGGAACCTGGCAAGATGAGAAAGCGGATCTTGGAGCCGCGGATGAAGACGTTCTCGAGCTGCGCGACGCGCCCGTCCCGATAGGTGACGGTGATGTCGCTCAGCTGGCAGTTCATGTTGTCCTCTGCCTCGACCTGAAAGGCGCGCGCTGCGATGTCTCCATCAAGGCAAAACGCGTGGAAGGAAGGGAAGAGCTGTCGAACCAGTTTGCCGCGGTACACCTCGCCTGTCGACGTCTCGAGCGTGATAATGTGGCCCTCGGCCTCGTGGAGCACCTTGATCGGCACGCCAATCGACATCGCGCCGCCCTTTCCAAGACACACGGAGTCAAAAACGGTTAATTCGAACAATCCCCAGTCTCACAAATTCGAAACTGTCGCGTTCAAACGCTTTCATTTTTCGTGCTATCCGCCGCACGGTTTTATATGCGAAAGAGGATATTAAATTATCACGCACCGTTGGTTTGTCTTCGCTGTGGATTGATTACCATCAGGAGCGAGTCGGGGTTGTCGGGGGGCGCGGTCTGGAGACGGCCCGCCCCCCCGCACGCCCGCCCTCGCAAGGCATTACGATGTGCAGGGTAGACTAACCCCGCCTGGGTGGGGGCGCGGATCCCCCGACCCGCGCCCCTCCCCCCCCCCCCCCCGCCCGCCCGCCGATCTCCCCCCTTCTCACACCCCCCCCGAGGAGTTTTGAGAGCACGCATAAAGCCCGGAGCCCCGCTAGAGCTTACAAGGTCTTCAGCGGCTTCTACCCCCTACCCGCCCCCCCCAGCACCCCCGCCCCCCCCACGACCCCCCCACCCCCCCCGCCCGGCAGCCTCAGTCTAGCTAGCCAGCGCAGTGTAGCTAGCTCAGGCGCAGGGCTGCTTCGCAGAGCGCCTCGCGATGGATGTGTTGATGATTAGAGCCAGGAGCGTGGCCGCAAGCTATTGCGAGATAAACAAAAAAGATGTAACACACCACAGAGTGCCATATTTCATCACCAGACCAATTTCAATATTTAGTGACACATATGCTTATCATCACAACAGCAGGACAATAAATATACTTTGGTTTGTCTTCCTCTTCAGGTCATTGTAAATGAACTGGATCTATTTCATCATCCAATTCCCCGATCATTTGAGGGGGACTAAATGTGCCCCTCCTCCCCCACGACTCAGGCTTCCACCCCCATCACCACTCCCCCCCCCCCCTCCCTCCACTCCCCTCCCCCCCCCCCTCATCCCTCCCCCCCCGCGCCCCCCCTCCTTCCCCCCTCCCCCCCGCCCCCCCCCGATTCCCACCTCCCCTCCCCTCTTAAACCCCTCGACTTGAACCTTTGGGCCTCTAGCGTGTTGCCACTTTCTCGGCGTTTCTGTGTATGCGTTTCTCTTAACTCCTTTCCCGCGCGTGGTTTTCCAACCGCCGCCCCAGCTCTCCCCTCCGGCGCCTCCGCTCCCCGGCGGTCCCCGCCACGAGCACGCGCGCGCCGGCCAGCGCCCCCATGAGATCTCCCCCCTCTCCTCCTCAAGCACCCCGTCTCAAAGTCACATTTTTATTCACCTTCAAGCACATCCTTAATTCCTTCCGTAGGCGCTTCACGGCATGCACGTTGCGGGCTTGTCCGGCTCTACACGACCTGTCCTTGCTCTTCCACCCGTCAGTAGGATGCCACACACGCGTGTTCATGCGTGTATAGATCTTCCGTTCTCAGAGGCTTAACGCCTACTTCGACCCTAGGCGCCCACTACACACCTGCCCCAGCTGCACCGCCAATGCAGCACCAGCTGCACAGCAGCACCAGCCAGCTGAACCTGGGTGCCGCCGCCGGCCTCCATCCTCCTCAAACGGTGTCATTGACATTCCTTGATGCCAATCAGACGCGTTGCTTTGCTACTGAATTGAGGTTCGACGCGGACTTGAACAAGGTGGGCGTGCGGAACGCCCAGCATTGAACGTCGCGCCCTTTGTCAATGCCGCTTCGCCAGCAAAGGCACTATGACCAAGACCGACTGCAGCGCGTCCTAATGCTCGCTCAGTTCGCGTTGTGTGACATTCTCCAAGTTTCTGGTTTGTTGTGTAGACCACTGGGGGGCGAGCGCACAGCAGCCACATATGGCGACGTTTGGTCACAGCTCGGCTCCTGGTGGCGTCGACACAGCACCGCGTGCAGCTCGGCGCCACGCCGACTGGGCCCCCGTCGACAGTCAGAGCAGTCCAGCAGACACCATCTGCTGTTCTACGACCAGCAGACGTAAGGCGAAAGTCATCCCGCGCTGTACTGGTTAAGGTCGCTCGCTCATCCTTTAATGCTATTCTCAGCGTAATTTATTGCTCATCCAGTGGTAATCTCATTTGCAGTGTTGACTCCTTCCGGTTGATTCGTTGTTGTCGTCGACAGGCATTTATTCGTGCAAAAGGTGTATCGTGTCGGGTGTGCTGTGAGGCGCAGCAAATGCACCACACAGCAATCTTGCATGCCATGACTAACGCTCAAATCGACTCATGTTTATTGGGCAGACCGACTTGCAGTTAAGCACCTTATTTCCAACCCGCCCAATTTTTTTTCGGAATGGGCGCAGTATTCGAATGAGAAGCAAGACAAGGCGAGACACCGTATCAAAGCGTCACAATGCGTGCTTAGCCGTGCGGGGGGTATGTACATTGAACCTTGGCCTTTGACCTGCACGAATTGTTGTTGTTTACTTGTGCTGGCGACTAGCGCACAATACCTGTGACTGGATTCGAGCTGATAAGCTGACTGACGTTATAGCATGTGCAGTGCAGCGTGACCCATTTAGGTAAGAGTGAGTCAATTTGTCCGCTGCGCTCAACACAAAGGCACACTCTTGTGTGTTTTCGACTTGAATCGCAATATAAACCTGTGCAAACCCGTTCAAACGCAGTCAACGGGTGTGCCTGTAAGTCGTTTTTCACTCACCAAGAGAGTTGTTGTTGTTGTAGACGAAGGTGAGACTCGTTATCCTTGCGCCGTCAGCAAAGTTCCGGCTGCCAAACACTTCGCTAGCGCGCGTGCAGTACAACCTTCGTGAGATAGCGTCATACTAGTGCATTGCCCCACCTCCTCCAGAAGGACTCGACTTGTTTTGCTTCAGAAAGTGCGGCGCGTGACCGCCAGATAACTAGCCTGGAGCCGACCTATATAGAGCTAGAGAGCTGAGACATTGGAACAACAGGTCGCAACGCCAACAGGAGAGATGTTGCCGATTCTGCAGTACGCGATCGCGTTGTTGGCGGTGTTGCTGGCAGTGAAGCTGCTGACGGGCTACTGGAAGGCGAGGCCGATTCCCGAAGGCCTCCGGCCGTTGCCCGGCCCAGCGGGGCTGCCACTGGTCGGATACCTGCCGTTCATCGGCTCGCGCGCCTGGGAGAGGTTTTTCGAACGTCAGATTTAATTTAAGTGCTGAATTTCAGCGCTGAATTCCAAAGTTGGGTCTTTCGAAGCCGCCGCACGGAATTGAGATTCCGCCTCAGATTCAGCAGAAAATTAAGCACGGAATTATTATTTCGGTCTTTCGAATATTTGAGATTCAGACGTCGTAATTCCGCTACTGAATTTGTAACGTTATAAAATTCAGTAGGGTTTACCCACTGAAAGTCGACAAAACAAAGAAAACAGTGGCCTTGCAGCTGTGGATTAATCGCTCTAAGAGTGGGGGACGTCTAATTCAATGCTCCATTGTTAAACAAGCGCCTCTACTTGTTGATCATAAGCTTTATTTGAGATTTGATTTTGATTGCAGCAGCGGATTGGTGCCCGCCCCCGACGCCCCCCCGCCCCCCGCGCCCCCCGCGCCTCCCGCTGGAAGATATTCCCCACGCAAACGGTGATTCAGACCGATTCAGAACCACGCCCAAATTCAGACCTTTCGAAAGACCCGATTTTGGTACGTCGGAATTCAGTGCTGAAATTCAGCACTGTATTTCAGCGTCGTAATCTGAGGTTCGAAAAACCTCTCCCAGGCTCGCGTTCACGGAGCTGGGTATGGCTAGAGTTCATGCGGCTTCTTCAACCGTTTTTGTTTAATTAAATCGGTAACTGAGAAAAAACATGGCTCTCGGTGTTTTTTGTAATACCCTCTACTTGGTCCAGATTAACGTTCTGAGGTAATTTTTGAAAAGTAAAAAAAACCGCAACAATTAAAAAAACGGTAATTAATAAAATGCCAACCCGAGTTTGCACTATGTTTTTGCTTCAACTCTAGGTAAGACCTACGGCGAGATCTTCACGGTGCCACTGTTCACGCAGAACGTGATCGTCCTCAACGACATCGAGCTCGCAAGAGAGGCCTTCAGTCTGGTCAGCTCGACCGCTATTAGAAAAAAATATCAGTGAACGTGACGGAAAGCGGTTTGTAGAACCCAGCATTCGCTGGCCGTCCCAAATCGCCTTCATTCCAAGCCTTCGTCAACAGTGGCAAGAGTCGCTTCGCATTACGGGATGTGCGTCGTTTAAATTTCCTTATATTTACGGCTACGACGTCAGTTTCTGTTATCGACAGGGCAACGCGCAATGGCGCTTCCTGCGCCGACACGCGGTCAAGGCGCTGAGCATGTTCGCCAGTTCACGCAACAGCAGACTGGAGGCGGTGTCGGACAAAGGAGCCACATGGCTTGAACAACAACTTGACGTGCGCGGAGCTGACGACTAGGTACCCTCGACCTACGCTGCATTGATTTAGAAATCGAACGGCAAGCCAATGGTGCCAAAGAACGACATTTTCCATTGCGTAGCCGGCGTCGTTGGTGCCGTCCTATTCGGCACTCATTTTGACAACTCCGATCCCTTGTTGGAGTGAGGCGCAGTACTTCTTGCTTGCACCACCGGAAACTGCTTAGAAACTTTTTTTCTACGCATGATTTAGAAAAATGGTCAGCATTGTACGCATCGTGCAGCGCTTTGTCGAGATTGGCAGCGCCACCGATGCGCTTCCTTTCGGAGGGCTGCTCTTTCGACACAGAGTGAAAGCATTTCACAAGGTCTATATACTTGTAGAGAGGGAGTTGAGAGACGGAAAGAAAAAATAAAAGGAGCGTTTTGCAGGCGATTGGTACGATTAACGAGCTAACGGAGAGGCACATCCTGAACATCGACCACAACTTCGAAGGGGAAGTCCGCGACGTGGCCGACGCTCTCTACGTGGCCGCCAAAGAGGCGGACCCGATCGTTCTGGAAAAGGTGCATGCGACCAGAGATCAAATCAGGTCGGAATTGTTCAATTAATTATCGTAATGAATTATCGCCGGTCAAGCGAGTCAAGCTACAATGTAGAAACTGTAGAACGACAATGTAGAAAATACCGACATACAAATCAGTAACACAATTGAATACAACAATTCACAGTCACGAATCAAGTTACGAAACAAACATTGCACTAAGGGTATATCAAACAGTTCAATACCCGCCCATCCAATCGTGCCGGAGTATCGATTTCAGGTTCATTTCTCAAGACCTGTTTGCTGCTGGCTTCGGCACGACGATGGAGACCATGAACTGGTGCATGAACATCATGGCCACGTTTCCAGAGAAGCAGGCAAGGGTGGCTCGTTGGGATCACGTCGTGAGTGCGGTGCGTATCGATGCTGTCCAACTCTAGGCGAAGGCGCAGGCGGAATTGGACGCAGTCTTGGGCTCGGACGAAAAGCCAGACTTGCACAATCGCTCGAGTTTACCCTATACGGACGCGGTGAGCCCGGTCGTCTGTATGTAGCATCCGTGAGCAGCAGTTCAATTCGTGTCGACTTTCAGTGCCTTCTGGAGTGTCTGCGCTGGAGCTCGCTGGCGGCCATGGGTCTGCCACACCGCGTGATGCGGGACACGGAACTGCGCGGCTACTTCATACCCAAGGACTCTCTGGTCATGGCCAACCTCTACGGACACCACCGCGATCCGGCCTACTTTCCAGAGCCGCTCCAGTTCCGCCCGGAGCGGTTCCTCAATGACGACGGACTTCTAGGTTCACGTTTTGTCTCGACTGGCGAACGCCTCTTTGAGTGCAGCTTTCCCAAGGCAAAACGCAAGCTCTCCGCATTTCAGTGCGCGAAGTCTGCGAGCGCGTGGTGCCGTTCGGCGTGGGCAAGCGGCGCTGCGTGGGCGAGAACCTCGCCCGCCAGGAGCTCTTCATCCTCCTGGCTCGCGTCCTCAGCCGCTTCGTCGTCAGCGCGCCCCGGCCGTTCGACATCGACGCGAGCGGCACAGGTTTCCTGCGCGTCCCGCTTGAAGTCGAGCTCGTGTTCCAAAAGAGAGGAGAATAATGACGACGACAGTGCCGGCTGCCGCCCACCCTGCTGCTGAGAAACCGAAATTCCGGACGCCGAGTTGACGAGCTCTTCCACCTGTTCATACTGGCGCGCGCATTGCGTTGTTCGCGTGTACTTGCAATATCGAACCGAGTGAGTGCTGCTTCGAGTACCACGTGTCGCAACAGCATCTTCACAGTCTTCTAGCGTGTCGCCAAGCACTGCCCTACTGACGAGGCGGCGTCGACAGTTTCGCTGCTCGCTTGAGTCGTGCTCCGCCGGGAGGAGTGGGCGTCGCGTCGGGCGATCGCGACGCGCTGCTCTGGCGACTGGGGCGTCGCGAGTCGCTGAGGCTTTCAGACCGGTAGTTGGAGATCTCGTCCGTAGGCGTCATGGTCGAGTTGGCGGCGGCGCTGGCGCTGCGGCCGAGGTGGCCCAGCATGGGAATGCGCGTCCACTGGCGCTGGTACATCTCGTAGCGCTTCCGTGCGTCGTAGCGCATCCGCGGCTTGCCCGTCTCTGGCACGGGCCGCGGAACGAGACCTGAACGCCTCCCTTGTCAGCTGGACGGGCCTTTTTTTGTCAGTCAAGGCTGCTGGCCCTGACCTTTACCCAGGTCTTGTGGCGAGATTAAGTCCTGCTCATTCGGCTCCTGCAAAGCTCGCTGCTGAAGAATTTTGAGCTGTAAGGCCGTTCAAGGGGACGCACGGGGTCCTGGACGCGGACGGCGGCCTCGCAGTTGGCCCAGAACTTTGGCTCCTCGTTCTCGTCGATGAAGGCGCACTGCGCCTCGACGTCGAAGTGGCCCTGGGAGCGCACGGACTCGGTGGGGTCGAGCGCCGACTTGGGACCCGTGCCGAACCACAGAGCCGTCGTCCCCTCCGTCGCTATCGTGAGAATCGAATGCTTCTGCAGCAGTGGCGACTGAATAGAATGTCCAAATCCTCGTTGTGCATTTTGTAGCAATCGCGCAACTTATTCTCGGTAAATTGTATGCTAACCGCTACTAAGCCAAAATTTTACATCATTGTCGTAAACCGTCTCCTCGCCCTCGGAGTCCCCGTCGTCAACGAATGGCTCCTCGTTCCCAAACGATGGGGCAGCCGACTTGTTGGACAAACTCTATGCTTGCGAAAGATGCTACCAAACAATACTCGATTACACCTACGCGCAACAATCCATGACGAACCATTCGTATGGGCACGGGCGTCTCCTCGTTGATGACGGCGTGCTCGACGAAGTGCTCCAAGTCGATCAGATCAATCTGGTGCTCGGGAACGCCGAACTGCTGACCCAACTTGTTCACAAGGGACTTCATGGAGACCCTCGAGAGGTTGGGAACGAGTTGTGCCGCAGCCACTTCGAGAAAGCTCGACAATCGACTCTACTTTTTGCCTCCGAACCAGAGGACGATGTTGCCGACGTCCTGGACCTTTCGGCCGTAGAAGTGGAGCTTGCGCAGGTACTCGGACATGACGTCGATCGCGACCGTCGTCAGAGCCAAGCCGACGACGATGTAGAGGGTGGAGATGATGAGATGAGGTCGGCTGACGAGGAAGGCGCATGCGCATCGGGTGGGCGGCGGACACACGCGTGCGCCCTCGGATCGTCGTCACCTCTTCGGAAAGAAGTCGCCCAGTCCCACCGTAGTCAGCGTGACGAAGTTGAAGTAGAGGGCGACGACGAAGTTCATGTCCTTCTCGTAGAGGGGAAAGAGCACCGCACCCAGCAGCACGTAGAGCAGGAAGACGACGAGCAGGGCGAGGCCCGCCTCTCGCGACGACACCTCACCTTCCGCCTCCCTCTCCACCTCCGCGTCCGTCGCGCCGCTCACCGACCGTGACGCCTCTGGAGGACGGGCGCAACCACGGGCGACTCGGTTCATGATGCAACTGTAGATGCGGAGCGGGCCAGCCGACCTCGAGACGGCTTGGAGGCGCAGAGGGCGACGATCCGGTTGCGCGCCTTCAACGCGAGACTCGTCATGAACTTGCCCAGGTTGGCGATCGCCAGCATCGTCAGCGGAATGCCCACGAAGCCGAGCAGGATGCAGACGAGCCGGCCCGCGTTCGTCTGCGGCGTCACGTGTCCGTAGCCTGCGCAAAAGGGTGCTGTGTTGAGCAGAGCGAGTAGGTCAGTGGTGGTAGGGCGTTGTATTGGCACGCTCGTGGTCGAGGGTTCAACTCTTGCCAAGGTATCGCTCAGTTACCGCCTTCCTTTGAACGATTTACAAACTCATTGCAAGGAAGGCGCGACGGCGCATTCCTGCAAGTGTGACGGAGGGCTACCAGGCTCCTAGTCCTAAGCTAAGACTCCCCAGTGTACCTTCGCGGGGTAAGAAGAAACGACGATATGTTGTGAGCTGCCCCATCACCAGTGCTTGCGTTGTGCGTGCGGTACGGTATAACGGCTGTGTGGCGACGTCAAGAAATGAAGTGTGTGACTGGGCGGGCTGCTGAGGACGGGCGCACGCAGGCAGCGCACCGATGGTCGTGATGAGGGTGAACATGAAGAGCAGACTCGAGTAGAAGGTCCAGTCGGGTTGGTCGCTCTCGAGCCACGCCAGCAGCGCCGCGCCGGCCAACGTGTAGCAGACGACGACGGCGACGACGCTGCCTTGCAGCAGCGCGATCTTCCACGTCTGCGCTGCCGACCTTGATTACGACTTCCATCGACACTGGCCGCAACTTCAGAGCCAACAAACCTCGTTCGACACCTTCTTCAGCTTGGGAAGAGCCATCGATAACCGCTTTCACTTGTCAGATGTGAAACGGCACCCGTGCACGTATTGGGTACTGGTGCCTACTTGCCTACAACAGTAGAAATGGTCAAGAAACGCCTGTGCGGGTCGCCAGCTCTAAGAGAATCGTTTCGGCTGGGGCAACCTCTGGGAGCCGTCAACATTGGGCTAGCGGACTCGATTGTCTGTGGCTGCGCTCGGTTGAGGGCGGAGTGGCTTGCTCAAAAGAGCCTCAAAAGACACGGGCGCAATAAACAGGGACGAATTCATCAGTGTCCCGCTCTCCTGAGAGTCATCCGAGGCGGTCAATTGAGCTCGCGCTTCTAGCGGTCAGGTCAGCTAGTGGGCGGGCACACGTGTAACTGGCGCCCCTGCCCCAGTCGGTAACGTTTCGCCCGCCCCCCCCCTCCTTTCTCCGCAAAGTTTTCATTCGCACTCTCCAAATAATTGTGTGGTTTCAGTGGTTTTTGGTTCCTGTTAAGCTATACGACAAAAACAGAAAAATAACGCAATAAGCCCAATTATGGCCCGATTTTGTCCAAAATACCAATGCACACACTATTTCGGTGCAATGGTAGATTTACCCTCCGAAATTGTAGAGAAGAATAAATAAAGAATACCCTTCAAAGAATAAATTAAGGAAAAATTTGCAGGTGGCTGCAAAAAAAGGTGAATATGTGACGCTCTTGTGGTGAAGTCCAGTTTGAAAAGGAGCGGTATTAAGGCATGCCCCACTGATTTCTGGCCACTTCCACATTGTAGCTGATCAACTTCAGTTTGAACAAACCATGTATAAAATCTAAACCTCATGCAGCAACACATCACATGTTCGGCATTTGTTGTGTGAGCCATGTCACTCAGTCAAGCCAGCCAAAGCACAAACGTCCATCAATTGGTGCCCCATGCTAAAATTTGTTACATGTGGATTGGTGATGATGTACAGTTGCTGATGTGTAGGTGAGACATACAATACGTACTACAATCCTGCTCCATTCCCTTCTGGCATTCCACCCAATGACAAACTGTTCATCCAACATTTGTGTTGTGCCCCCAGCCATTTGTGTAGTGCCCTAATGCATGTGTGTGTGCTGCATGCGTGCGTGCGTGCGTGCACGCGCGCATGCATATGTGTGCATAGGGGATCCATGGGCATGTGCTTATTTCTTGCATTTCAATCTATGTAAATGTCAGCCAGTTCCAGTCGCCAATATTTTCGCTGCACATTTCCATTGCGGGGGAACACAACAAATGCCGAATATGTGATGTGTTGCTGCATGAGGTTTAGATTTTATACATGGTTTGTTCAAACTGAAGTTGATCAGCTACAATGTGGAAGTGGCCAGAAATCAGTGGGGCATGCCTTAATACCGCTCCTTTTCAAACTGGACTTCACCACAAGAGCGTCACATATTCACCTTTTTTTGCAGCCACCTGCAAATTTTTCCTTAATACAGTGTTTTTTCGAAAGTTGAGGGGTTTCTGTAATTCAACGCACGCAAGCATGCACGCACGCACGAACGCACGCTCGCATGCTCGCTCGCACGCACGCACGCACGCACGCACGCACGCACGCACGCACGCACGCACGCACGCACGCACGCACGCACGCGCACATGAGCACACACACATTCACTGACGTAGGTTCACACACAATGTACTTGTGACTGAATCGAACAAGGCAAAATTGAAGTAAAGCAAAGTACCAACAGCCTAGCAGACATACATACATGCGTGCATGCACATGCAGTTGTGCTATATTGCTGCGTCATAGCATAGTGAAGTAAAGTATGGAAATGATCACCATGACCAGGTGGTCAACTTTTGTGTTTTTGCCAAAGTGATCGGACCTACCCACATCAAGTTTCTTGCGAAGCAGCCCATTTGTTGGTGTGCGTGCGTGCGTGCAGATCTGTAGTGCCTTATTGGTTCATCGGAGCATAGCGGTGTAAAGAATCAAAATGATCTGCACGTGCAGGCGGTCAACTTTTGTGTTTTGGCCAAAGTGATCCAACATACCCATATCGATATTTATCGATTATCCCGGAAGTGAAAATATTTTGGTGCATCGGATCGTGTTGACTTCAAGGAATGAAATGTTCTACATCGAAGGGCGATCAACTTTATTATTGATATTTAGGCCATCCGACCTAACCACACCGAAATATCGCCAATTTCCGTTATCGATATAATGGGGAGAGGTATTTTGGTGCGTCCAATTTGGTCCAATTGTTGAAAGTAACACAAGTCATGTCATGGCGACCAACTTTCTCCTTTACAGCGAAGCGCTGCGATGTACCGTTAAAGCGCCTATAGGGCACAAAATTTGTGGCCCATTTCCAAGAAAATCAATCGATAATCCGATAAAATCGGCAATATCTCGAGATCGGCACAAAGTACACACAAATCCTTTGGCATGCAACATTGCGACCACTAGCCGGCTACACGTACCAAGTTTCATCGCGATAGGCCCTGGCGTTCGCGAGCGGCGCTCCAAAAACCTGGCAGAGAACATGAAAAAAAGCCGCAAAATTGGAACATTTTTGGAACTATTCACCCCTTACAGTAAAGCAAGGAAACGCGTTATGGCGCATTCGATGCCCCAGAAGAAGGCGGTTCATTTGAGCCACAACGCGTCGAAATCCGTTCAGGCAATCAAAAGTTATAGGCGATCGAAAATTCAAAAACCCGCATTGAGAAGTGGTCACATATTAGGGTTGTACGCTGACGCGTACACCCTGATAATAAATAAATGAATAAATATCTTCCCGATTTATCATCTTCCCGGAGAGAGTTCGCGGACACGAACATACATGTAACTGGGGGGGGGGGGGGGGCTGGGGGGGGGGGGGTTGCCCGCCCCCAGCCAGAATTTTACCCCTACCCAGCCCCCCCAGACCCCCCCAGAATTTTCCTGAAGTTTTCCAACTTGCCAACAATTGTACAAAGTAATGTACTTTTTGCCTTTCTCAGTGTATTTTGGACTTAAAACAGCTAAATAACGCTATTTATAGCCTATTTTAATGCATTTTTGACCTATTTTTGACTGAAAAGTGCCTATTTTGACACTATTTCGGAACATTTTTTCCCTTCTGGGACCCCCTCCCTCTTCAAATCTGAGTACCCCCCCCCCGCGCCCCCCCCCCCCACGCCCCCCCCCCCCAGAAGTCTCTTAGACCCCCCCCCCACTTCAAAATCCCGGTTACATGTATGGACACGAATAGGTGACTCCGGCCGAATATCTCTCGCAGCTCTCTGAGTCTGCAGACGTACGGGGGAGTGGCTGCAGGCAGCCCCCGGTTTCGCCTCCGGAAGTCGAAAGCCACGACTTATCAACTGTCGGCGATCGGGCCACAATAAATGGTTCCGGCCTCCAGCGTTGGCCGCTTGGGAACGTTGCTTGCGGCTTGCGCGCCCTCAGGCCGCTTTGTCTCTGGCAGCCAAAGGAAAAGCACGATTACTAGGAAAGGAAAACCGAGTCGGCAGCGCCTTACTACGAGGAACCCCATTAGGCCTATTTTGGTATTCCTATTCAAACGGTGTCACTCGTCAGCGTGGGACCTGTGATTCCTATTCAACTCACACGTCTATTTCGTATTCGCCTAATCAGCTGACTCGTCCTATCTTGCAATTGTGTGTCGACTGAGCTAGCAAATTTCGACGAAGTGGGGAACTGTAAACTGTCAACTGCGCAACATTTAGAATCAAGGGCAGGGCTTTCCACACCACCGGCTGTGTTTAGATGTTTAGAGTGGGAGGGGTTGATGGGATTGAACCAAAAGTTCGAAATTCGAAGCGCCATCTGCAGAATCAACCAACTGCCAACTAGATACCTACTTTTTGTGGCGTCGCCCTCGTGCCGAATGCTTCTTCGGCGTTGGTTTCACAAGCACTTGCCGCACCCTCTCGAAAGCGCAGCGTCTTCCAAGGCGGGGGTTCTACTTTAGCCATTTAGCCAGTTGACGAAGAAGCAGGCAGGCCGCTCGAAACGCAGGGGCCTCAGATTTGTGTAAGCCAGGAGTACTTTTTATGAGCCACTATATTTACTTTTATTGCGCCCAGTGGCTCAACCAAGGCGGATCATTCAGGGTTACGCTTAAAAAATGAACGCCCAGCGTGTTCATTGGCGTTATGCACACGCAAAAAGTTACTACCTACGCATGTACCTACATACATTAGACAATGTACTGGTACATACTTTATTGTGTACGTAGCGCTAATGTATGTTTGTCTTCTAGGCAGCATTGCTCGTACTGCTAGCCCAGTAGGTAGGTGTCGAGCAAACATCGAAGCGAAGCCGGGGGCTGGGCGTTTACACCACGGCGTCACTTCGACGAATTTGAGAACAGACACTGCAGTTGAATTTCAACTTAAGATAATTTGCGAAATACCAAAAGTCGTCGTTCGTGTTGTCGTCTGGTGCTCGAATTCCAGCGCATTCCTCTCATGGACTTTGCTAGGTTGAACGTCCGTCCAATCGGTCGCCAAACCAAAGCACAAGGCAACAAACGGCAAGCATCAACACAGTCCTACATAGACTATTCTGTGAAGGCAATCTGCTCTCGTACATGTATCACCTCAGCCGCAGAAGACGAACTTGAAGAACAGCGGCAAGTCCATGGCGGGACCGTTTACGTGGAGCAACCAACCGCTCAGCGATGAGCCAACTTTAGGCGCAGCCACCGAATTGGGGTCTCCGAGGGAAATTTCGGAACTGCCGTGCGCCCAAGAACCCAAGCAACACGAGAAATGTTTAGATGCTTTCTTTGAGAAACGAGATGGTGCGCATTCTAGCCAGGCGCCTGCGCGCTGCCGCTGTGCATCGCGATCGCGGACTGACTGTCGTCGAGCGCGTCCCGGTCTCGTTCCCGTCCGCGTCGATTCTGTTCTCCTCCGTGTGTTTCCAAAACAGCCAGTGGTGAAGCAGCCAGAGGGAGATGCATGTGAATGGAGCATCGAGATATTCGTAATTTTGCGGGTGCGTTGAAAAATTTTGCGTAATCGCAATTTCGGATCAGCAGCAGAGTCGTCATTTTACAGAAAGTTTGCTGCGCCGCGTCGACTGTATGCTTAAAGCATGAACCGCAAACTCCATAATTTTCCGACCCCCTTTTCATACAATCAACGTCCGACTGGTAAGAGAAAACGAGGAAGGGTAGGAGCGAGCAAAGGTTGCGTAGGTGTAAGTCAGTGCAGCATGGTGTCACGACGTTGCTTCAGCGTCGTGGCGCGCCTCTTGTTCTTTTGCTTGTCGGAGAAGATGAAAGACTCTTCGGCGACGTAGATGAAGTGCGCGAACAGCCACATGACGCTGATGGCCGACGTGAGCGCCACCAGTAGGTACCAGGCGGCCGGGCGGAACGAGTCGATGGTCCAGATGAAGATCTGATTCAGGAGCAGGTTCTGCACCAGGCCGCCGAACGTCGTCGTCACCACGATGATGGCAAACAGCTTGCCCAGCTGCAACTCAAGAGACGCTTCAGAGCCCCCGCCCCTGCCCCCCCCCCCCGCCTTCTCCCGGCAATGGGCATGGGCGCCCAAGCAAAATGTGGGCTGCCATGATCCATGACCCTGACTGGATTAACTTAGCAATCAGGCCGCAGCTAGCGCTGAGCAGTCGGCGCACACCGACGAGAAGGAAGAAGAAACGGAAGAAGGAACAGGAAGAAACGGACCTCGTCTGTTTCCACAATCTCCGTGATAATCTTCAGATTTGACCCGCCCATCGCAGTCACGGAATCGAAGGGAATTTTCAAGTAAAACTAAAGTTGTGAATCAGAAGGCGTGGCGTCGACACTGCCGCACTAAAGCCTCTTACATGCCACGTCTTCGTTGCCAGGGCGGCGGTCAGTGCGGAGCCAATGCCGCCCAGGCAGCCGAGCATGACGATGGTCGTGTAGCGGACCTTGAAGACCTTCCTCAGCAGCAGCGTGCCAAACAGTTCTCCGAGCATCCCTGAATCAGGTTTCTCAACTTTTCCCTTTCTCCACTTCCGGCTTGCGCCGCTAGTATGCACGCGTGCCTGCGAAGAAGTTGACCGTCTGATAGTTGGCTCTGTCGGCGGGCTCCCACAGGAAAGGTTGCCTCAGCGTGTAGTTGACCAGGAAGCCTGAGAGAAGGGGTCAAGGTCAAGGGAAAAATTGGCGCCAGCTCCGAGAGCGCACCTTCCTCGTTGCTGGCGGCCGACAGTTCGATGACGCGCTGCGCGACCGTCATGAGGAGGAGGCAGCGCCGCCAGCGAGGCCGCGGACGCAGCAGCGCGCGCACGCCGGCCGCCGCGTGGGCGGCCACCTTGCGCAGGCCCAACGCCGCCTCCTCTCCGCCGCGGGCCAACACCGACTGAGAGCGAGCCGCGCGACCGCCGCCGGCTTGGGCCTTGCTGAATGCCGACAGCCGCTGCGACTTGACACAACGCAAACAGAAAGGGTACGCCGCTGTCTGTCCTCTATCGCAAAAGCCGACCAACAGCACGGCCAACCTCTTGTGAGCTGGAATGACGTGCCGCAGCCGCAGCAGAGTCGCGAGAAATATGGCCGCGATCATGACGTTGCAGAGTAGAAGCACCGCCGAAACTGTGTTGTCGGGAAAGAGTCGCGGATAGAGTTGACCAGCGAACAAGTAGCCCAGGAAGCCGCCCGCTTGGCCCAGAGTGCCTGCACGGCGAAAGCTTAGAACGAACGAAGCCACGCTGTGCACGAAACTGTGCAGTGGAACGTCAGCGCACCGTAAAGGACGTATCGCGGGAAGAAGACCTCCTTCTGCGAGTCGGTGGCCTGCGATGTGTCGAAGATGTAGGCCTGCAGAGTGGGCAGACTGGCCAGGTAGATGGCGACGTTGATGCCGTTGAAGTAGACGGGCCAGACGCCCAGGGCCAGCGCCCACGGCTGGGACGAGGCGAGCCACTGGGCGATCATGACGTAGATGCTGCAGGCCAGGTGGCCCAACAGGATGAACGGCTTGCGTCCGTGTTCGTCCGAGTAGGAGCCTGCAGTAGCGGCGGTCAGGGCAACGTTTTCCGCCTTCACGGGGCCCGCGCGCGGGCCTGCGTACCGGCGAGCGGGGGCATGGTGAGCTCGAAGGGGTGCTTGGAGAGTGCGCGAATCTGCGAGATGCGCGCCAGCTCCTTGCCCAAGAAGGAGTCGCGCTCGTCGGCGCTCATGTTCGCGATGCGGTGCTCGTGCACGGCCTCGACGCGGTCCTGCACGACCTGCGGGTAGTAGGAGATGATGGGCACGAACGCGAGCACGAGCGCGAACAGCGCCAGCTCCACGTTCACGTGCCGCAGCACGTTCCAGCCGTCGCGCGCGCTCGTCAACAGCGTGCGTGCTCCGCTCGACATCCTCGCTTGTTGACTTGTCGACTGCACTTCTAATGTACGCTATGCCAATGTACAGAATACAGATTCGCAATGCTGCAGCTTAAACCATGGCATATATAGGTAGGTATACAATGTACTCCCTAGATATTATCAACCGCCGCTGATAAGCTGGCGAAGCACAGACGCTAAGAATACAGGGCAGCATTCTGAGCTCTGCGGGTTAAAATGTGCGTGCGCAATTCAACGGCTCTAGAATCTCAGCCAAATTGCAGTTGACTTTGATCTCACACGTGTGATGAGACGAGACGCCTTTTCAACGAATTTCTCGAAACGCCCTCACACCAGTCATGAGTACATGCCTACTAACAGTATTTGAGCGCACTTTCACGCACATGCGCGCACCCGCCCTGCACTTGGGCACGCTGCCCACCAGTTTCGGTCGTCTTTCGTTCTCCGCCACCACAATGGTTGCTCGACAGGCGGGCCTTGCAGTTGCAGGGGGAGGAGGAGGGAGCCTCTCCCAAGGAGAAGGCCCGTCGACATTCCTAGTGTGCGTTGCATAGGCACGGACGTGCAAGAATACGCCACCGTGTGCTAGAAGGACGACGAAAGCATAGGGTCCGTCTCGTTTCGGCTCGGCCATTGGGGCATGGGTTTGGTTGGTTCCGCAGTTCTGTCTCTGGTTTCGCGACCGCAGGTTCTCTCTTGTGTTCCACCCTTGGTTTGGTTTGATCGTCCAGCTGTGAGGTTGGCTGCTGGGCATCTCCACGAAAAGGACGCGCGTTCAAGCTGCCCGCCCTGACACTAGACGGGACGCCATTCTGGAGGAGTCCACGCGGGCAAGACGCCAGAGGACTGCTGGAGGGAGGGATCCCTACTGCGCGCATACGGCGCCAAAACTAGACGGGCAAAGCTTTGGCTTACGCTTTGGCTCGCGTCGTTGCGTCAAGCAGCTTCTGCTGCAGCCCGCACCTTTGCACGCTGCTGCTGCTGCCAATCTTTCCCCCACTGCACTGTATCAGTATCGCGCCAGCCACGCACAGACGCGAACCATCTGCGACATGCGAGCGTCAGTTTAACGCGCGCTAGTAAAATTCCTACAGCGTACGTGACCATCTTGGGGCCTACCAGTAGCGTGCCAGGATTTTCCGAATTGGGGGGTGGGGCAAATGTGCCAAAAAGAGGGGGCATGTTTTGTGTTATTTGCGATTGCTACAATAAACTGATTTCGTCTAGATGTTGGCTATAAAAGCGCCTTACAACGCAACAAACCCATCGTCTACTGTGCAAATTGACGACAACGCAAATTAGCATGACAATCACTAGCCCAAAAGGCAAAGAGAATGCCTAATATAATGTGGCCACGTTGGCCTCCAGATCAGGCTGTTCGACGCCTTCTTCATAACGTCCAAGATGTCCGCCGACGTGCTGGAGGAGGCCACGTTGGTCGAGAGCGCCAACGTACTGGTCCTGAACAACGTCTTCCAGTTCTTCCTGTTCCCTAGAGCAATTCTAGCTGATTACTGTAGCGCCCCATAATTACACCCCCTCCAACGGCTCGAATGAAGCAATTTTCGAGTTTTATTACAACTAATTATAGAGTTTACGGAAATGTTGCTAGAACAGGAGATTGGGTTGGGGGCGGGGCACGTCTGCCATGGAGACGCCATACCATGGCAGACGTGCCCCGCCCCCAACCCACGAGGCCGCGTGCGCACGTGCATATACAGGCGCGCGTTGTAATTCCGAAACGCAAAGAGAACATTCTGGGAAGAAGGTGACAATGTAGTTGATCGGCCTTCTAGGAGCTTCCCCAGTCACCAGTGCCACTTTCGTTGCAATGTCGTTCTCATTCGGGGTGATTACACACTCTGCTATACCCCCGGGCCAACCGTCCCCCAGCAGAGTCACGAGAAATATGGCCGCGAACATGATGTCGTAGAGTAGAAGTCACCGCCGAGACTGTGTCGTTGGGTAAGGTACCCGGATAGAGTCGACCCGCAAACAAGTAGCCCAGGAAGCCGCCCGCTTGGCCGAGAGTAGAGTTGGGCGCGTTGTTTTTCTAACGCTCCTTAAAAAAATACACGTATTTAAAAAAAACATCATCGCCTGTTTCTTAATATTAAAAGAACGATCGTAGTCGTAGTCGTAACGTAAGTTGAGTCGTAGTCGTAAGAAACTTGCTGAGATGTGCAGCGGCAGCTCCACCATATTACATCAAATAAAGCGAGACACTTTAGTACGCTGTGGCGATGTCTACAGTTTGAGACGCGACTGTACTGTTCTGTACTCTTTTGCAGTCTTCATTCAGTCAATTGTGCGATTTCACACACACACACACACACACACACACACACACACACACACACACACACACACACACACACACACACACACACACACACACACACACACACACACACACTCTCACTCTCTCATTCTCATTCTATCTATTCTCATGCTGAGATGTCTCATTGTCTCAGCTGAGATGTCTCATTGTCTCATGCTGAGATGTCTCATTGTCTCATTGTCTCATGCTGAGATGTCTCATGCTCAATGTCTCATTCTAGTTCCTAACAGCATTCGTTCTGCTGTCTCTATCCCAGCCCAATCCCACCCACAGTTCGAAGCACTGTCTGTTGATCTCTATCTAAAGAATACCCGCGTACGCATAACTAATGTGTATCGACCACCGTCGTCTAACGACTCGGCCCCACTCATCTCGTACTTGACCAATGCGCTCTCTGTCAACCACCCCTCTATCCTAGTGGGAGACTTCAACTTACCTAGCGTGGACTGGACCAGTCTCACCCAAAGGACAGACGCACGCACAGCAGAAAAACTAGTTTTCCGATACTTCCTCTCTACTGGGTTAGAACAACATGTTGACCGGCCAACGCGGGAGAACAACATTCTTGATCTTGTGCTATCTAACCAACCGCAGATTATACACTCAGTGGCTGTAGAACCCCCTCTTATAACCTCAGACCACCTAGCTGTCACTTTTCAAACTATTGAATCACTGGACACTAATATACCCTTGCGCAGTTACCGTAAGTATGTGAATGGGAATTACTCAGCTATGAACGAATATTTACTCACTGTAGATTGGGTGGCTCTATTCGCAACCTGCACCAACGCTGTCAGTATGTGGAACCAGTTCAAAAACATTTTGCATCACTGTATCGAGCACTTCGTACCAATGTGCACTCCAAAAAACAAACCCGTCTCAAAGGAAGTTCGCAAGTTAATTAATAAGCCGAAGAGACTGCACAACAAATTTAAAGCTACACAAAACCAAGATGACTACAACAACTGGAAAACAGCTAACAGAGCGGCAAATAGAGCCATCCTCAGGGAGCAATGTGCGTTTGAGAACAGTTTGGCTAGGCGTGGGAACAGTCGCGAATTTTGGAAGTATGTGTGTGGGCGTATGAAGACAATTCCTACAGTAGCTTCCCTCAAAGCCTCCGATGGTTCGCTTAGGCACACAGATGCTGAAAAAGCCTCCATTCTAAACAATCAATTCTCCTCAGTTTTTGTCGCAGACGATAACGAGCCATTGGAATTGTCTTCTCAAACCCAAGTACGCATGTTACCTCCAAACTTCTCTGAATTTGACATTTATCTAGCGCTTTCTAAGTTGCCCAATAAGTTCTCCTCAGGGACCGATGGAATTCCACAGTACCTATTAAAGAGAGTGGCGCTTGCAATTGCCTACCCACTTATGCGAATCTTCAATTTATCCTTGACCACAGCCCAAGTACCACCCGACTGGTTGTGCGCAAACATTACACCCATGTTTAAAAAGGGCGCCAAAAACAACGCTTCCAATTACAGACCAATTAGTATCACCAGTACATCCTGTAGACTTTTCGAACGTCTAATCAAAAAACGTGTCCTAGCGCACATGCAATCTAATGGGTTAATCAGCTCTGCGCAACACGGTTTCCTGGCCAAGCGTAGCACCGTTAGTCAACTTCTAGAATGTCTGAATGACTGGACTAACGAATTGGATGCTAGACAACCTGTTGACATAGCTTACTTGGACATTGCCAAAGCATTCGATACAGTTAACCACTCAAAGTTGCTGCATAAACTTAAGTGCTATAAAATTGCGCACTCAATTACCAATTGGCTCAGTAGCTGGCTAACAAATCGCACCCAACGGGTTAAAGTAAATGAGACATTTTCTGATAGCACACCAGTTGGTAGTGGAGTCCCTCAGGGTAGCGTGCTAGGTCCACTCCTTTTTCTTATTTTCATCAACGACCTGCCAGCTGTTGCAAACCAAGTTTCGCTCAAACTGTTTGCGGATGACTGCAAGCTGTATTTTCGGTCCAAATTGGTAGACGATCGCAGCAAGCTGCAAAACTCTCTGAATTCAATTTATCAATGGTGCAACGAAAATCAGCTCCAACTTTCTCTGTCCAAATGTTCAGTCCTTCACCTCGGAATAAATCGCAAGGATAGAACAAACTACAGTGTAGTAGGAACACAGCTATCTACGGTAGGGTATGCGTGACTTGGGCGTCATTGTGTCCAAAGACCTTCGTTTTACTGAACATTGCAACCAGATTAGTAAGGCTGCTGGCCTAAGAGCTTCCGCAATACTAAACTGCTTTCACACTAGAGATTTGAATGTGTTAAGAGTGTTATTTTGTGCGTTTGTTAGAAGCAGTCTTGAATATGCTTCCCCGTGTTGGAATCCGGTCATGGTTGGTAACACAAGGCAGCTGGAGTCAATTCAGAGAACTTTCACCCGAAATATTCCGCAACTACGCCACTTGTCATATGATGAACGGAGAGAGCGCATTGGTCTTCCCCTCCTTGAGCTACGGCGGCTACATGCCGATTTAATCTATGTCTATAAAATAATTCACAATCAAACTTCCAATAAATTTGAAGATTTCTTTACCTTAAATAGAGACAGCAGAACGAGGGGGCATAATTTTAAACTCCGTCCACAAAAGCACAATACTCAGTATAGAGCGCACTTCTTCTCGAATAGGGTCATTGCTGCTTGGAATGCCTTGTCGGAAGGAACGGTCAACTCCAAAACTATTATTACATTTAAACATAAACTTTTAAAGGAAAACCTGTCTCAATTCTTAAATGGTTACTTAGGTTATAAAATCACCTTTTTGGTGTCACCTAGCCATGTCTCGCACGTGATAACGTAAACAGTTGGCAGGCGTTGCACTCCCCCCCCCCTTCAATTAATACCTGTGGACATTTGTACTTTGTTTGTTGTGACACATGTGTACCCATAATTCGCTCGCTCGCTGTGCTTCGCCTTCGTACCCTTGTAATGTCGTACACCGTGCTTCAACGAATAAAAAAACAAAACAAACAAACAAACACACACACACACACACAGACGCCTTTGCACGCACGCCCACACGCACATTCGCGCACGCACACTCCCCCATTCAAAACCAGGTAGTGGGGAGGGAACCACCCCAGTTACAGGTAGGAGTGGAACGTTAGAGCACTGCAAAGGACGTATCGCGGAAAGAAGACCTCTTTCTGCGCTTCTTTCCGCGATATTCTCCTTTCTCTCTTTCTCGAGATATTCTCTCTTTTCCGACCTGCTAGGTGTCGAAGTTTGTTTTGCCATTGCCAGCAGACTTGTTTTGCAAAAGCATTGTTCATTAACATTCGTGATTGTACTACGGGACAACATTATTTTGATGTCTCTACTTTCTTTCTGTACGCCATGTTTAGACCGCCGCGTTGGTATTACAAAAACTAGCCGCTTCGAACTCAGGACTCCTGCTTGCAAAGTGCTCCAAAGTGGTTCGACATCAATTTGTCTCATGAAATAAAATAATGTTGAGAATACTCAGTTGTACAATGATAAATCACTGCAATGATGAAACTGCAAAGTGTTGGAATGCAGGTCAACCAAAGCCAATGCATGTCAACCAACGCATTTGCATGAATGCTACAGAATTGCTTGTAACACCCACTCTGTTTTAAATAAATTTCATATCAACACACCCACGATGTAAATTGGAGACGTGCGCTGAGACTCGTTTGCAGAAGTATCGTTTTATTTTCTGTGGTGATGCTACATATGTGGCAGGGGGGGATAGAGCATAGGCTTTTTGGCGTGTCTGTTTGTATGTGCTGTATGTTCAAAAACGTTTTGCTCTCGCAACCCAACACGAACAATCCGAAACATGCCCAAAACGCGCACACAAAGAAGACCATGAACAGATGCAAGGGGGGGAGGGGGCTGGAGAGAATGGGAGAGCCCGAAAATAGTTTATCGCCCAGAGGCCCCCAAAGGTCGAGTAGCTCAATGACCAATGGGGTTTGGGGGGTGAGAATAGGCAGAGATTGTTGCTATATCTGAGAAACCTTTCATCTCTTTTGTCGTTTGTCATTCATCATCAAAAACGTGCTCAGAAGTGATTCAGTATCAATATTTTCATGTCCTCAGTAGTGACTCATCATCAATACAATGTGTGATAAAACCATGCTGTGAATGCTCAGTTTAAAAACAACAATGACGAATCTGTAAAATGCTTGCAGCAAAAGCCAAAGGAAGTCAACCAATGCAAGCAATGCACTTCTGCACAATGCACAGAAAAACATTTCACCTTTTTTGTTGTAACGCTTTATTCTTGCGTCATTACATCTCCAGTCATTACATTCAATAGTAAAAATTAGGCACTATACCATATTGAGCAGACACACCATAAATCCCATATAGGCAGTGGGCTAATTGATTTAATCAGCCCTTCAGAGTCAGCTAATAATAATTGGCTTTTTTTTGTAATCTGCATGGTTGCTCACATATGTTCATGCACTTTGATCTGCAGGCGCAAAGCCTTTGGAGCTGGTCTAAGCTAGGATCGCGGTCCGACGCTTCCGATTCCATTCCAGCGCGCCGTACGGGCGGTTTTCGGCGGGATGGGCTTGTGTCTTCCTTACGTGGTCTTTTTTTGGCAAAGCACAATTGTTGCGTCTGCGTCCGCAGCGTCCGAAACCTAAGTGAAGCCTAAGCCTAAGCGAAGCATAAGCCTAAACCAAATCAAAGCCAAAGCATAAGCCTAAGCAAAGTCTGGACTAAGCCTAAGCAAAGCCTAAAATTAAGAAAGTTTTCATCGGACGCAGCAGCAGACGCGGACGCACGCATAAATTGTTTTCAGCCGTTTTCTTTTTCGGGGAAATCCAAGTTCATTGGGCCATTAGACCGGGCAAAACGCACCACAACATTTCATTTATTGCGTTTAATGCGTCGACGATCAGTGCTCAACGCCAAGAAAAATTAAAA
Source organism: Paralinhomoeus sp. GSCO2_6 (assembly GCA_030248085.1). NCBI lineage: Eukaryota > Metazoa > Nematoda > Chromadorea > Monhysterida > Linhomoeidae > Paralinhomoeus > Paralinhomoeus sp. GSCO2_6. The sequence continues at coordinate 46,398 of JASAMY010003309.1, forward strand.
CAACGCACCACTAAAACGCTAACACATACACGCGCATGCGTGCGTGCGCCCACTCGCGAGTCCGTGCGTGCGTGCGTGCGTGCGTGCGTGCGTGCGTGCGTGCGTGCGTGCGTGTGCGCGCGCGCGTGTCCGTGTCCATGTGTGTGTGTGCGTGCGTGCATGAGTGCGCGTGCGTGCGTGGGTGCGTCCGTGTGTGTGTGCGTGTATGGGTGCGTGCGTGCGATCGAGCGTGCGCGTGCGTGCATGCACGTGTCCATGTCCATGTGCGTGTGCGTGCGAGCGTGCGCGCATGCGTGCGTGCGTGCGTGCGTGCGTGCGTGCGTGCGTGCGTGCGTGCGTGCGTGCGTGCGCGTGCGTGCGTGCGTGCGCGTGTCCATGTCCATGTGCGCGTGCGTGCGTACGTGCGTGCGTGCGCGCGCGAGCGTGCGTGCGTGCATGCATGAGCGTGTAATTCAAGTTTTTATAGCGTTAGCACCTGTAAAACAAAGTACAAAATAATAAAAAGTTCAAAGTTTTTATAGCATAAACACGTGCAAAACAAAAAAGTTATAAACAAAAAAGTTACAAGTATTTCTATGGCAGAGGTTTGATCCCAGGACCTTCAGAACAGTAACGGACATCATAACCACTACACCATTGATCTGCACGGAACTGTTTTCTAAACACTTCTGATAAGTCAGAAGCCCGCATAAAATGTGCTGTATTATCATATAATTTATTTATATTTGCATAACGCATGGATTACGATAGATTCAGTAGTCCCACTCTTATTTTGATGGTAAAATGTGCCAAGCAAGCTTCATACAAAATTTTAGCTCAATCCATCCAGCAGAACTCTATGTGCTGCAGACAGAACCCACAAACAGTGATAGGTACTACTGTAGAAAAAGATAATGCTATATCTCGTGCTTACGGTATCGCATTGCAAAGCGGATGTGATATTCGCGATCAGCGTGGTCGATTACATATGTCCCAGGCTGATTTGACACTGAATTCTCAAATTCGTTCAATCGCAATTTGCATATTCAATGTGCCATATCTCGCGATTACGGTATCGCACAGCAAAACGGATCTGATTTTCGTGATCAGCACGGTCGATTACATATGTCCCAAGCAGAATTGACACTGAATTCTCAAATTCGATCAAACACGTATGCAAAATTTGCATAACTCACGGATTACGGTAGCTACAGTAGCGCCACTCTTATTTTGACGGTGAAATGTTGCAAGCAATCTACATACAAAATTTCAGCTCAATCCGTCAAGCACAACTCTCTGGGCAGCGTTGCAGACAAACAAACAAACAAACAAACAAACATTGTGCTTTAGTAATATAGATGGCTTCTTAAAGGGGGAAAAGCGGAAAGAAGGTAAGAAGGCTTTTATTAGTTTTCGGCTTTGCTTACGCTTTGGCTTAGGCTCAGGCTTAGGCATGCGCATGCGCATAAGCTTAGGTAGGCCTTGCTTAGGCCCGCTCGCACAACCTTTTCCCCCTTCTTTCTGTGTGCGGGCCACTAGCGGATCCAGAAGGGGGGGGGGGGGGCGGGGGGGCGTGCCCCCAACTGTCGTGGTCGGCAAAGGGGGGCAGCGGGGGCAGGCGCTGGGGCAGAGAAGGGGCCGAGGGCAGGCGTTGGGGGCAGAGAACGTCGTGGGGGCAGGCAAAGGGGGCGGAGGGGTCCCAGGCGAGAGGGAAGAGGGACGAATCGGACCAATATTGACCGCACAATGACCAACGCACAATGATCGCACAATGACCAACGTGAAGCGTATATACAGCGGTGATTTTTCAGCATTGTACCCCTCACTGAAACACGACACAATTATGAGTGGCATTAATGGTATAATTGACCTATGCCACAAAAATGCCAAAAGCGACTACCTGTACAGAAAGGGCGAACAAATACAATATGCTAGACAAGGTGCCGGCGCAAATACCCTGCACAAAAACGAAATAAAACAGCTATGCAAGGAAATACTACAAAATTCGTACATGGTATTTGCTAACACCAAGTTCAAAACAATAAAGGGATGCCCACAAGGTGGCGCTACCAGCTGTGACATGGCTGATCTCTGTTTGAGCTGGTTCGAATTTACATGGCTGAGTCGTTACAGACTACGTACAAACCAAGCGATCTTTCGGTATGTGGATGACCTGCTAGTTATAAACATTGAAGACTTTCAGACGTTAGCTAAAGATATCTATCCTAATGAACTGCAATTAAACGACACAACAGTTTCAAACCAGCTGACACATTACCTTGATGTCACGGTGCACCTAGCTAACTGCAGTCTAAGTACTACAGTATACAATAAAACTGATGATTACACCTTCAACATCACTCGATTTTTCAAAAGCTCGAGCAATGTACCTATGAACATGCCATATGGCGTACTTAAAGGTCAAATTATACGCATAATTAGGCTGACTAGAGACGAATCAGACTTTATTAGAAGAATACAATGTATCATCAATGAGTACAAAAATAACGGTTTCGAAGAAAACAGAATTTTGAAAACCATTATGTCAGTACTACACAATTATGAATATAAAATTAAATGCATGATACCAAACTTCAAGAAGAAGCGCATGATTAATTCTATGTTGAACAACTAAGTTCATATGACGGTTAAATCGGCAAATACAGTACATACGATGCAAAGAACGCACAGAACTACAACGACACGTCTAATGCAAGTGCACGATTTAATAATTCACGGTTTTAAATTCAACAATTCGCTACAAGTTTATAGAAATATTTATAGAATATCGCAAGCTACATGAAATATTTCAAAAATTAAATTATGGCAGAGAATACGACTACTGACGCGGAATTTCAAGCGCGGTTTGTTGACAAGGTGGTTTCTTTTTCTCACTTTATGTGGTCTGAAGACCCATGATGAGTCTACGAAATAATTGCACGATATAAAGGGGACGCGTCGTTTCTGACGAGCCTCGCGCGTCTCTCGGGTGTCAAGCGGTGGAGGCGAAACACCCACATTTGCAGACAGTACCATACAAAAATAAAAATTTAATTTTTCTGTAAATAAATCTGTACATTTTCCTTGAATTTACAAAAATACATATAATTTCTATCAATCGATTCAATTGGCCAATTTCCCATAGATTTACACACTTATAACTGGAAAATGTTTGCCTGCGGCGCTGTAGTGTATGGACGACTGCGTTTGGACTAAGGTTTTGACTCTATATTTTGGTTCAGTTCGCCCATCGAAAGTAGAGATGCACGTAAGGCGCGTAAAGGGGGCAAGGGATGCAAGCTGACCTAATGTGACTCTTTCGCCCAATAAAATAATGCTCAGATGTAGGTTGGAAAATCAAAATTTTCGCCTTCAGCGCGCGCTTTTGTGCATACTTTTTGGCCACAACTCATGCTAAATTCCTTGAAATTCTAAGGAATGAGGCAGTTAACATTGAAAATTTACGCCTGCGGCGCGATTTCGAAAACTTGAACAAAATGTCTCACGTATTCTACTAAAAACAACCTAAAGAACCGCAAAAATGCAAAATGTGTGTTTTGTAGCGACACTGCCTGTTGTAAGTGTTGAAAAACATGCGAAAAGTGGGCTCCAGCGCCTAACGCGCGAAATATAGCTCTCCAGTTGAAATTTAAGCCGAAAACAATTTTGAGCTTGCCCCCCCCCCCTGTCAGAAAATCCTGGATCCGCCAGTGGTGCGGGCTACGATCAGCCGCCTGCTATCATCGACGTAGTACGATCAAATCCATTTAACGCGGCTCTGAATTATTTTTATTATCTATCATCTGATTTGTTATTCTATTTGTGTGAATGTATTGGCATATTATTCGCACTGTTCCAATTACTAGCTAGCCGCTACTAATCCAGACGTACAAATTCCAAAAATGCGGACCGAAAGTTAGTGTTGTGCTGAGGTGCACAATTTGACTTCTTTTATTGATTCAGGTGAGGCAGATCGCGATACGAAACGACGAGCAGGGCTACAGCGCGAATGTGATCTGGCGGAAAGGCCGCAGCGCCCTCTCCTCTCCACGGCAGACGTGCGTACCCCAACGGCCAACGCACGAGGCTGCGCACGCACGAGCATACACAGACAGGCGCGCGTTGTAATTCCCCCTACGAGAAAGCAATAGAGAGACACATCCTGGGGAAAAAGTGATACATAGTTGGTCGGCTTTCTTTCTAGGAGCTTCGTCAATCGTCAGTCAGCCCCACGTGCAGCCGATCAGTCCGCAGAGGCGCTCTCCAGTGACGCGCTCGCAGGTGACGCCCCCTTCCTGTTGAAGACCGTCCCATGCGGCGACGCACTGAGCGAGCGTAACCGAGCCCGCACCGGAGGGGTCGCACCGTCCGGTCGCCACTAGGTCCGCGGTGCCCGAGCAGCCTGACAAGAGAAGACGAGTACACGGCCGCTGACCTGCCCGTCATCTACTGTACGTCTGCATATCCGCAACCTGTAATGTAGTTACGCCCCCCCCCCCTCTCTTCGTAAGTAGTACCCCTCCAATGGCCCAAAAGAAGATATAGTAGCGCATCGGTGCCGTCGACTCGCGAGTCAGAGTGCCACTCGCCTGCTGTAGGCGACGCACACGCGTCGGCGGCAACAGCCGTCATGGCGGCGAGCAGAACGCAGCGGACTTTCCAGTAGTTCATCTCCACCGTATTCTGTTGACCTTCTCTGCCTGTAAGAGTATCGCTGTAATGTGCGTTGAACACACGCGCCTCTCGCCACGCACCCAGCCGCTCGCGATCGCGTCGACTTCAACCAGCGCCCCATCCTGACGAAGGTCGCGCCTCAGCGCATTTTGCGAATTCCTGTCGCGTACATTTCAGTTGGCCGCTCAACCGTTGTTCACGGTGAGGAGCGAGGAGGGGCTGGGGGGGGGGGGGAGATGGGAGTCGGGCGCGCGCGCTCGCGCCCTCGCGCCCGCCCTCGAATTACCGATGGGAGCAGCAAGAACTGGTCGACGACTTTTGGGTAGGGCAGATGGCACGTATACGTGTAGATGACGTTCTCAGGCAGCACCCCTACGTGTCTCATAGCATGGCGAACGCGTTTGTAGTAACTCGTTCGAGCCCCGCGTACACGTATACATGTAGCTCCAGACTGGCACATGCACGCAAGAGCTTTGATCGACATCGCAGCGCAAAAGCGATCAGTGCGTGACAATGACATTGACGCTACATTGTACTGTCGCACAATAGCATTTATGCATGCGTATACCTAGATATTTGTGCAGTTTTGCATCTCCTTACGAACGCTTGCACAACGAGCGCACACGACACACCTCCATTCCGTTGCCTCCACCACACCACACGAAGACACGACGACCTCCAGCAGGCATTTGCTCGACACTGGGAAAAAGGACGATGACAACAGAAGGATCGATAGAGTGAGGGGAAAGTCGCGTAGGGTGACGAGGATCCGAGGCCGCTAGGTGTACGTGCATTGGATGTCGGCGCAGGCGTTAGCATCGGCCACGGCTGTGCAGTCGATCGCTTCGCTCGCGACTGAAAGAGGCGCGCGCTGTCAGTGACGTCAGACCGACGCTGTACCCCCCCCCCCCCCCCCTCCCTCACCGCGGCAGTCCTCGAGCGTCAGGTCGTTACAAGGCGCCGCGCTTGTCACGCTGATCGTGCCGCTGCACTTGCCCGAACCTGTGGACTTGCGTACATTATTGCAATGGTGAAGGTCGCCATGCGGACTGGCGCACGACTCATCCCTCCTCACCACATCCATTGGCTACTGGAATCAGTAGCGCGGCGAACAGAAGGCAGAGTTGACAGTCCTTCATCGTCGCTGTGTCGCGGAATCTATGGATCCTCCTGTCTGCTCCTTTCCCTTTGTTGAGCCTTTGTCGTGCTGTTGGCGATGGAGAAACGAACGCCATTCGAACGCAACCACGCACGCAACCAGGACCAGGTACGTACGCAGCCATCGATCCGATCGCGACTACAGGTATGTGTTTAGATGAATGGTTTTATAGTTCAGTTTAGCGTCCAAGAAGTACATACCTAACTGAAATGTCGAGGGCTACTGCGCGGTGGAGACCAATATGCTGTTCGCCTAAGGGTATGCCTAGACTAGAGCGCAGCCAACTACCGTAAATCCTCCAATACAGCCCCTTCCTAAAGTGCCCCCCGTCCAATAGTGCCCCGGGGCGCCACTGGAGGACTTACCATATGATGTACACCAATCATTCGTGACTACACTTCGGTCGAGATCCACGCACACTCACGTGGGAATTGGGCAAACGCAACTTGAGGAATCGCTCTACACGACCACACGTTCGTTCGTTCTGCCAGGAGCGCGCAAGGCAGCGCCGCGAAGGACGTTACACTAAACGCGCGGTGATGCAGCCAGCAATTTGCCTAGGGAGGGGGCAAGCTTTCAACTCGGGAAGCAGACACACCTTTTGTACAGTGAACTGCCGTATCCCTCATGGTTTGATCGAACTTAGCAACTGGTTTGGCTAGAAATCATGCGCCGCAGGCCAAATTGTCGGCATTTCAAGGCACTAATAAGAAGGGGCCTATTGACTATGCCACTAAATGCTGTTAGAGAGTTTTAGTCGATATGTTGCCCAACGATATGTTGTTGTGCTCTGCTTTTCATTTTCGCCTTCCCCAACTAATAACTCCCCTTCAAACTAAAGTTCACGTTCACATGTCGACCGAAAGGAGCCGCCGCACACGCCTTTTGCCGGTTCGAAAGGCAAACACTGTGCGGTCTACTGCGCTGCTTATCAGTTCGGGTGATCTTTCTCGGTCAGTCAAATGGGTACCACAACTCTGCTGATTGACTACACTCGCCTCCTCCTCCGCCCTTCCCGTGTAGTTTGGTCCCCCCGCAAATACATGTAACTGGGGGGCTACCCACCTCCAGGTCGAAAGTTACCCCTACCCAGCCCCCCCCCCTCCAACCCTCCCCCAGAATTTTCCTGAAGTTTTCCAACTTGTCTACAACTGTAAAAAGAAGTATATTTTTCGTCTTTTTTAGTGTTTTTACCATAAAACAGCTAAATAACGCTATTTATAGGCTATTCTAACCTATTTTTGACCAAAAGCGCCTATTTAGACACTATTTAGGTACGCTTTTTTACCCTCTGACACCCCCTCCCTCTTCAAATCTGCTTACCCCCCAGAATGGTCTCCCTCTCCGATCCTCCCCCCGACTTCAAAAACCTGGTGCCCCTACACCATCATTTATAAGGGGTAAATCTAACGGTGCGGGGCAATACGGTAGGAGGCTCACATTTGGGAAGGGCAGCCAATTTGATATCTACTTGGGGGGAGGCTTAGGCTCAAGTTTGGGCTTTTGCTTAGGCTTTGGCTTTGGCATAGGCTTAGGCTTTTGCTTAGGTTTAGGCTAAGACGAGATCAGGCTTAGCTTGCCCCCCCCCCCCCCCCAAATCTGCCCCTCCTACCGTAATGCCCCTCACGAGTAGATTTTCCCTTTATAAGGGGTGGCTCACTCTAGTTTTAATTCAAGTACCGTATACCACTCTAATTCTTACGTGCTGAAGGATACAGGTATCGTGTGTCAACCCCGATTGAATTAGAGCGCTCTAATTTAATTCGAGTACCAATTGTTGTCAGCATACGGCCCCCTGAAAATGAAAAATGATGTGCAACAGTTTTTCTCTTTGTCTATTTAGAACTTGTGATGCAATAGGCTCCGTACTGTAGTTGTCGTTTTGAATTACCCAGTGTTTCTGCTATGCGGCAAAAAATAATTGATGCTTCCACATCCGATTTCACATCCACGTCCACACCCGATTTGGTTCCCGTGCACCCGTGCAACCATTTTCCGTTTGCTCCCTTTTGTGACGTATGCCGAAAGGGGCAAGAAGAAAAAAAAGAGAAGAAGAGTTCTTTGGCCTTGTTTAGGCTCAGCTTAGGCTCAACTTACTTTGTGCTTACGCTTAGTCCTTGCCTTACGCTTGGCGCATAACCCAAACTTTTCCACGTCCTTCTGCATACGTTCTTGCCAACAACTAGGTAGGTCGATTAATTTCAGACTGTTGCAACCACTGTATCCTGCAACGCTGCTCTAGCTAGCTAGTCGGGCGAGATTCGATGGCATCCCTTGTTTTTGTTCCTTAGTGTCAGTCGGAACTATCGCAAGGCCCGTTTCGATTCGTTGGGGCTGACCGCCGTTGACGATGGCTTGAAATTCGTCCAAAGCATAGGGCTCGTCCCCAAGCCTGACTGGACGTTTTTCAAGATTGAAATATTGGCTCCCTTGAAGCACGGGTTCCACGGTCCCCAGAAAATGTTCAGCATCTGCCAGGCACCGGGGACTGTCCGCAATCTACTTCATCAGATGACAAAGCTTTCGTTTTGACTTTTTGCTTGGCGCTTCTTCGACTGGCTGCCGCCCACCTGCCTCCAAACCTGCAAGGCAAGCCTGCATCGGCTAACACCGGCGTGAACGCCGCCCCTTCCACAATATCACCTGTCACGTAAAAACCGAACAGCGAGTAGAACCAAACGGCAGCACCCACCTCGGTCATTGTCAGAGCTCGTCGAGTTCGCTGAGCAACAGTCGTCGTAAGAAGCGAATCGCCTGATAGCGAACGCCGGGCTTTGCGTCCGTGAAGAACGCTGTCAGCCACAACGCACCAGCACCGCTCGTATACTGTCGACTCCGCTCTCAATGCTTACCTAGGCAATAGGCTCAGGCTTAGGCCTTGCTTATGCTTAGGGGTAGGCCTGGCTTACGCTTAGGCGTACACCTTGCTTAGGCTTAGGTTACGCCTTACTTAGGCATAGGCCTCGCTTAGGCTTGCTCGCCTGGCTAACACAACCTTCTCACCCTTCTTTCACCTTTGGGCTGATGCTCAAATGGTGGCATGCGTGCACCGGAACCAAATTGGATGTGGATGGACGCATCAATTAGTTTTTGCCTGTTACACTAGCAGATCACGCGACGTGCGGTGGCTCGGGGCGCGTGCTGGGAATCGCTCATGGGCAGCGGCGGCAGCGGCGCCAGACACTCTTTGGGGAGACAATGGCGGAGGTGCACACCACAATGATATCTTTTAATTTGGATTGGGCTTTGGTTTTGCTTAGGCTAGGCGCGTGCGCGCGCGCATGCGTGCGTGGGCGCGCGCGCGTGCGTGCATGCGTGCGTGCGTGCGTGCATTCGTGCTTGTGCGTGCGTGCGCGCGTGCATGCGTGTGTGCGTGCGTGCATTCGTGCTTGTGCGTGCGTGCGCGCGTGCATGCGTGTGTGCGTGCATGCGTTCGCGCGTGCATGCGAGCGTGCGTGTGATCGAGCGTGCGTGCGAGCGAGCGTGCGTGCGCGTGCGCGCGTGCATGTCTGCGTGCTCGTGCGTGCATGCGCGCGTGCATGCGTGTGTGCGTGCATGCGTTCGCGCGTGCATGCGACCCTGCGTGTGAGCGAGCGCGGGTGTTAGCGAGCGTGCGTGCGTGCGCGTCCACACGTGCATGCATGCGCGCGTGCGCGTGCAATCGCATGCATGCGCGCATGCATGTGTGAGTACATGCCAGTGTGTGCATGCCTAAGCCTAAGCTTAAGCCTACTAAGCGTAATTAAGCCTAACTAAGCCTAAAGCCTAACTAAGCCTAAAGCCTAACTAAGCCTTAGCCTAGCCTAAGCAAAGCCCGCGGGTTACGCTTAAATGCAGCACACGTTAAATGCAGCACAGCTTGTATATGATAAAGAATGCAGGCAGGTAAAGTATGCAGGCAAGTCGACTTTCGCGGCCTAAACCCAAGACTAAGCCTAAGCTAAAGCCTAAGCAAAAAAATTAGCCTAAGCCTAAGCAAAGCCTAAGCGGCGCTTGTTCAGTTTAGGTGTGCAAAAAATAAATAGGTGCGCAACAAAAAAATAGGTGTGCAACCAGGGTTGCATAAAAAAATTCAAGTTTTTTTTTAAATTAAAATTGACTTAGGAGCCATCATTGGCGCCAAATACCTGTACTATAAGATACTTTTAGCCTATTAGAGTGTCAAACACAAGTACTAGTGCTTCCCTAAAGCCTTTAGAAGCGTATTTAGCATCGTTTTAGTCAAATGGTGACAAAGCCGCTGCCTCTAAATGGTCGTGTACGGTATCGCACTATGTTGGGAACCAGTTGGGAACCCCAATGAGAGCTTGGTTTTGGTGCTAATAAGCAAGTTTATGCATGAATAACTACTAATTGTACCATCTAAACACCATTTAAACGCCTTTTGCCACTCAAAAGCTAAATTTTACCCAAAAACAGAAATTTTTTTTTTAATTAAAAAAAATCCAACTTTTTTTAAAATTGTGCAACCCTGTGTGCAACCACTTTAGGTGTGTAACAAATTTATTTAGAGCCACACACACTTTAGGTGTGTTGGAGGCTTAGGCTCGACCATACCTGTAACTGGGGGGGGGGGTGGTTGGGGGGGCTTTGGGGGCCCCCCACTAGTTTTTCAACCACCCCCCAACTCCCCCCCGACCCCCCCCCCAGAATTTTCCCAAATGATTTTCGTCATGTGTAAAACGATAAAGGTGAGTAACTGTTGGTGTTTTTCAGTGCTTTTCAGTGTTATATGACCATAAAACAGCTAAATAACACTGTTTACACCCTTTTTATACCCATTTTAGACCAAAATGTACCATTATAACTCAAACAATGGCCAGCTACCCCCCCCCCCCCCCCACTTTTTGCTCCGGAGACCCCCTCCCCCAAAATCGGCCAGCTACCCCCCCCCACTCTGCCAGACCAGTTACAGGTATGGGCTCGACCTTGGCTTGGCTTAGGCATGGCTTAGGCTTTGCTCAGGCTGCAGCAACTCGTTCAGTAGCTGCTCACTGGCTTGTGTGCGTTGGTGCGCCCATACATGCGTGCGTGCGTGCCAGCGTGTGTGCGTGGGTGAATGCGTCCCAGCGTGCGAGAGTGCGTGCGTGCATGCATAATCCTAGCCTAAGCCTAAGCGAAAGCCTAAGCATAAGCGAAAGCCTAAGCATAAGCGAATGCCTAAGCGAAAGCCTAAGCATAAGCGAAAGCCTAAGCGAAAGCCTAAGCCTAAGTGAAAGCCAAGTGAAAGCAAAAGCCTAAGCAGAAGCCTAAGCCTATCCTAATTCTGAGCATGAGCCTAGCCTAAGCCTAGACAGCCTAAGCCAAGCCTAAGACCTATTTTTCAAGTGTGTGCAGCTCCAAATATATTTTTGTTACACACCTAAAGTGGTTGCACACCTATTTTTTTGTTGCACACCTAATTTTTTTTTTGCACACCTAAACTGGACTAGCGCCGCCTAAGCTTAAGCTGAAGCCTAGCCAAGAACCTAAGCCTAAACAAAGCCTAAGCCTAAGCCCAACCCTAAGCCAAGAAAAAGGGCAGAAGTCAACGTGCATGCATATATTACCTGCTTGCATGCCTGCATCCTTTATCACATACAACGTGTGCTGCATTTAACGTGTGCTGCATTCAACTGACACCATTCACCATTCCCCGCGTGCTTCATCGACTTCACGGGCAGTTTGTTTATTTCAGCAGCTGGGATACTCGGGCCTTGAGTATGCCGAATCTGCGCGATCGCAAGCGGTCCCACGAGAACGGTTCGGCGCCCTATGCGAACGGCGGGCCGCCGGCCGAGAAGAAGGCGGCAGTGTCGTCGTCGCCGACAGCGGAGCCTCGGCGTTTGGCCGACCGCCACGTGGCGCCCTTTAGCGACGACCCCGATGCGGTGGCGGCGCGCGCCGAGGTCGACTACTCGGTCAAGATCACCGTCGAGATGGCCAGGAGTGGCAAAGGTGTGCTGGCGAGCGAGTCGCTTGCGCACTCACCGGGCGAAACGGGCCTAGCGACGAACCCCTGTTTCTGCAGCGCCTCGTCCCGTGCGCGTCTACGCGGACGGCATCTACGACCTCTTCCACTACGGGCACGCGAACCAGCTCCGCCAGGCCAAATGCCTGTTCGGCGACAAGTGCGAGGTCTTCCTCGTCGTCGGCGGTGCGTGTCGTCGTCGTCTCACCGCAGTTGTCGGCCGCGCACGCCGCTCGCTGCAGTCTGCTCGATGGCGTCGACGCTGAAGAACAAGGGCAAGACGGTGTGCAACGAGAAGGAGCGCTACGAGGCGCCGCGCCACTGCCGCTACGTCGACGAGGTCCACAAGGACGCGCCCTGGTTCTGCACCGTCCAGTTCCTCAAGGATCTCAAGGTGCTCTCTCTCCTCCTGCCAGATCACCTGTGCGCTCCATTGGCGTAGCCAGAGAGGAGGGGGGGGGGCAGGCATATATTATTATTCTCAAAAATGTTTCCGCGCGCGGTACTGTGTAATTAAAAACCTTGAAAATTCGTACAAATTGGGTGCCAAAAGCTCAAAATTTCTCCAGAGGGACACCATGTCTTCTGGGAGAACTGTATAAATCGCCGCTTTATCTGGCTAGTTTTGATTATACCCGCCCCCACCCAAAATATAATCCGCCGCGTGCTAAATGGCTACGCCACTGCCTCTTCGCGTGTGTGTGTGTGTGTGTGCGTGCGTGCGTGCGTGTGTGTGTGTGTGCGTGTGTGTGTGTTTGTGTGCGTGTGTGTGTGCGTGTGTGTGTGTGCGTGTGTGGTGGGTCTTCACATCATTTTGACCGTGTTCAGATTGACTTCATAGCGCACGACGCGCTGCCGTACGCGGCCGTGGGCGAGGAGGACCTCTATGAGAAGTTCAGAAAGGAAGGTGCGTGTGACCGTCTGTGTTCTTTGTTGTGCATGTGTGCGTGCGCGCTTGCCAACATTCCCAGTGGCTGAACTAACGAAAGCCGCTGCCGATCAAGCACGCCGCCCGAATGCCCAGTGTGTTGGCTAGCGGACGAATGTACTAAGTGCGACCGCCTTAGCTGAACTTTGCCCCCCCCCCCCCCCCAAGGGGTGTGCCACGATGGCGTGCTGTCGTTGTCTCGCACTCTGGCGCGAGCGCTGCGCGCCTACGTGCGACAGACACATAGCTGCAGCGTACGAAGCAAGCGCGACTGTTGATATGACCTGCAAAGGAAAGCGTTTGATTGAAGGCTGCGGGGCTATAGCGTGCGACAGCTGGCCGCGAGAAAGAATGCGAAACTTGTTGGGAGGGGGTGGTGTGCTAGGTCACGCTTTCCTCAGCAACAGGGTTTCAGGCTGCCGCATTGCGATGACAACTCACGCATGCATGCAGGGCGGGTTCAAGCAGAGCAGAGCCAAGAGCGATTCACTGGGGGTCCGAGAGGGTTGGGTCTCAACTGAATAGGGGGGCAGGAGCATGCTTGACACGGTGTCTGTCCTCTCCTCAGGCATGTTCGTGGAGACGCAGCGCACGGAGGGCGTGTCGACGACGGACATCGTGGCGCGCATCGTGCGCGACTACGACAAGTACGTGCGGCGCAACCTCGCGCGCGGCTACTCGGCCAAGGAGCTCAACGTCGGCTTCCTCGCCGTGCGTTGTCCATACACGTCCAGAGCCAGTTTTGGTCAACGCGAAATTAATTGGTCTAACTAATAATACCAGGCGAACAAGTACAAGCTGCAGAACACGCTCGACCAGATCCGCGTCAAGGGCGCGGGGGTGCTGCGCAACTGGCGCGAGCGCTCCGACGACTTCCTCCGCGACTTCCTCGACACCTTCCACTTCATGGACGACCGACTCGTGAGTCGCGGCACACCATTTTGCGTAAAGCCCCATAGTCCATGCGTATCCTTGGGCGACTGGAAAGGTGGAGAAACTGGCCGGAAAGGGGTTGGGGGGGGGGGGGGGGGGGCGTGCTCCCGCAAAAAAAAACTGGAAGGAAAGGGTGGACCATGGCCAGACAAAGCCCCCAAGCTCCAGCTGCGACTTGGAGTCGTATATTCTTGCAAATGTCGCGAGCAATAGCTGCGCTGCATGTGACTCTGGCGTCGCTCTCAATGCGCTCGTTGTAGCGTCACGGTCTGCGGAACTGGCACCTGCCGCTGCGCAGTCGCAGCCCCTCGCCCGACCAGGCGGTGACGTCGACCTCGCTCGAGGTTCAGGACGACGCCGACTTCCCGGACGCCGCAGCCGCCGCGCGCGCCCGTCACCAGAAGAACGCAAAGGCCGCCGTCGCCGCCCGCTCCCCGTCCGCTCGCCGCCAGAGCGCCGATCCATGACTGAGCGGGACGGAGAAATCGAAATTCTGACGCACAACGGTGCAATACAGGCTCGGAACTCGAATGCACCTGCGTGCGTGCGTGCGTGTATGCGTGCCTTGTCTCTGGGGGTCATGGATACGTTAGGCTTGTATTGTCGTCGCGCAGTGTCTTCCTTCCCCGTCTATTCCTTGTTGCGTCTCGGAGCGCGAGGCTACTACTACTACTGCTACTTGCTTTTATTTGTTATTTGCCGGGGCGCTGCAATGGGATATTTATTGCTACTGGTGGAACCGTGGCACCTGCCGCAGTTCAGCTGACTCTAATCAACGTCTCGTATACTCAAACGCCTGCTCACTCAAGTGTCTCTACTGGTTTCCCCTGCGATACGAATATGCTGCGGGAATGTCGTGCGGGAATAAATTTCGCGGTTGGTTGGTCGTCGTTTTTCGGCTTTTTACGTTTCGAAACGACAGCGCATAGTACGCACGAGTACGTTTGAGAGCTGCGACACCCAACGATGACGGTCAAAGCCGATACCGCTCCACCGGCGAAGCAAGTGCAGCACACCAAAGTATGGTGTAGCCCTGTGCCATTTTCTCGTGGACAGTGTGCGCCTCGCTCCGTTGTGCTTAGGTCGTGGTGCGGCGCCTGCCGCCCCGGCTGACGGCCCGTCAGTTCTGGGAGCAAGTGGCGCCCTTGGAGGACGGCAACCGAATTCGCTATGACCGCGCGGATTTCAGGTGGGTGTCTCCTCGACTTGTTCGACGCGCCTGTCGGAATTGCTCACTCTGACGAGGCAGTCTGGGAGCGCACGCCTTCTGTCGGGCCTACCTGAAGTTCGAGCGTCAGGCCGACGTGCTCGACTTCTGCCGGCGCTTCGACGGCTACGTCTTTGTCGACACGGACGGTGCGTCGTCAGCCGCTCGGTCTGTCGGATTAAGGGCAACGCTTGGAGGTCGTCAATTACCCATGTTAACACACCGATCTCCATGACGCCTTAGCCAAAGACAGTCGGAAGGGCGCCATCTGCAAGCTAGGGCAGCGACAGCACGAGAGAATCCATAGACGGGGAAGTCGTCGTTAGTGGATCCATCAAGTATCGAACGTAGAGCCGTTCGCGCAAGAGGCCCAGTCTCTACCACTAGGCCATACGGTGCTCAGTGGTCTGTCGGACCGAGTGACCAGTCGCTGTCTGGAACACAGGGAACGAATCGATCGCGATCGTCGAGTTGGCGCCCAATCAAAAGACGGCCAAGAAGTCGCCGGCGGACGTCGCCCAGTGGGACGCGAAAGCGGGCACGCTCCAGAGTGGTTGTCGAACTGAGATTCCACTCGAATTTGGCATTTTGTCGGACAGTGTCGTCTCCTGTCAGACTCGACCTATCAGAAGTTCCTCGCGGAATACGAGGCGGAGGAGGGCGAGACGGCGAAGACGCTGACGATTGAGGAAACGCTAGCCGAGGTCGACCGACAGCTCGAGCAGCGCAAAGGTGCCTCCTGCTCGACTGCGACTTTGACGACGGGTTGAATTGATTGGCGTTCTTCTTCAGTGCTAAAGGCGCAGAAGACGGAGCTGGTGAAATTCGTCGAGCAGCAGAACGAGGACCGCGTGGTGCGTCGGTGTCGATCTCTCCATGCGTCCGACGAGTTGAAAGTTGTTCAGAAGCAGCTTGAAGCTCGCAAGAAGCTGCGCGACGAGGAGCGCCGCCGCAAGCGTCAGGAGCGCGAAGAGAAGGAGAGGAGGAGCAGGGAGGACAAGGCCCGTCCGTCCGACGTCTGTCTGTCTGTCCGTCCGAGTACACGACACCGATTCCCAATCCAGAGGAAGCAGCTACAGCAGCGCAAGGAGAAAGTGGTCAAGTCCAAGACGGCCAACAACAAGGCCGACAGCGAGAGCCAACCCGCCAAAGTTGGTTGGACTATTTCAATTACTCGTTTGCTCGAGATTCTTCTGCCTCTGTTCAGATGCAGGGCGATAAGACAGCTGCAAACGCTGGCGAAGGCGTCGGCCCGTCGTCGTCCTCGTCAGCCAAGTCGGATCGGAAGACGATTGTCAAGCCGAAACGTGAACGTATGTCCGCATTTCGAAATACTCGATTGGGTGAGTGAATGCGCCGATTTTTTTAGCCGCTGCCTCATCGGCCAAAGCGGCGTCGTCGGCGTCTTCCGCAGGCGGTGGTGGGAGCGCAGCAGCAACGCCCGCCTCTACGAAACCAACTCGAAACAAGGTCACTCCATTGCAGTTTGTAATGTTTGGCAGTATATCGGTGCGTTGTCCAAGCGCACTCAAATGTGTCACTCAAACTAATTGACGCGTCACCGTGCGCTGTCTATTCGCCCATGTACAGTCGCTACTTCGAAATGACATGGGAGCGCGCCCGCCAAATGGCCAGTCAGTTCGGATCAGGATTCTCACTTGATCTTCAAGAATTCGCAGAGCTTGCGTCGCAGACCACTGTCGAGACTGACGTAGATGAGGGGATTGGAGCAGATGTACCAGAAGATGTGCGCCTTCATGGCCAGTCGAGCGTAGGGGTTCCTCGCGTTGAGCTGCACGAAGGCCAAGAGGGCGAAAATATTCGCCGCGTTGAGCAGCCCCAGTAGAAGCAGTCGAACTTCGGCCTGCGCTCGGCGGCGAGCGGCGGTAATGTCGACGTTCGCACCAGTAGTGAGACCTCTGAATGAATTCGAGCCTAAGTAGTGGTACTTTTGACAAAGTGTAGTACCTATCTGCGTGCTAGCAATCAAACAAGCTGACGAAGCTTTTTCTAAAAGCCTATAGCCCAAAAGAACACCTGGAGAGTCGTCTGAGCCCCAATGCGGCCGCCCCATAACAGCAGAGCATGGCACTACAGCCGACCACCAAGAAATAGCTCTGCGGCTGGAAGAATAAGTCCGTTTCTGTGACTCTCGCTGAGAAATTCGATCCCAAGAAGTCCAGGTCTTCGCTGTGTAAAGTGACAGTGAAATTGTAAGACCACCAGTAAGCAAAGAGTAGATAAGATGCCCACGAAAACATGATGAGCTAAAGTCATTCTTTCGGTAATTCTTTTCTACAGAGGCTATGTAGTGATTGCTCAAACTTGAAAATCCTTTAGAAAATCTGAGGAATCAGGGTGTACGCGTCAGCGTACAACCCTAATATGTGACGACTTCTCAATGCGGCTTTTTGAATTTTCGATCGCCTATAACTGTTGATTGCCTGAACGGATTTCGGCGCGTTATGGCTCAAAAGAAGCGCATTCGTCTGGGGACCGTTCATGCCACAGCGCGTTTCAGTATTATTGCGCGTTAAGGGGAAATCTCCAAAAATGTCTCCGATTAGTGTCTTTTTTTTTCGTGTTCTCCACACAGTTTTTGGAGCACCACTCGTGAGTGGCGCGGGTAATCGGGATGAAACTCAGCCTGTGTAAGCGACCCATGATCACAAATTCTTCCTCCAAAGGATTTCCGTCTCGGTTGTACCAATGTCGAGAAACTGCCCATTTTATCCAATTATCGATTTTTTCCTTTGACATTTGGGCCGAAATTTTGTGCCCTATAGGCGCTTTAACGGTACATCGCAGCGCTTCGCTGTAAAGGAGAAAGTTGGTCGCCATGACATGACTTGTGTTACTTTCAACAATTGGACCAAATTGAACGCACCAAAATACCTCCCCCCGTTATATCAATAACAGAAATTGGCGATATTTCGGTGTGGTTAGGTCGGATGGCCTAAACATCAATAATAAAGTTGATCGCCCTTCGATGTAGAACATTTCATTCCTTGAAGTCAACACGATCCGACGCACCAAAATATTTTCACTTCCGGGATAATCGATAAATATCGATATGGGTAGGTCGGATCACTTTGGCCAAAACACAAAAGTTGGCCGCCTGCACGTGCAGATCATTTTGTTTCTTTACACCGCTATGCTCCGACGAACCAATATGGCACTACAGATGAGCACGCACGCACGCACAACAAATGGGCTGCTTCACACGAAACTTGAGGGGTGTAGGTAGGTCCGATCACTTTGGCAAAAACACAAAAGTTGACCGCCTAGTCATGGTGATCATTTCCATACTCTACATCACTATGCTCTGACGCAGCAATATTGCACTGCATGTGCATGCATGCATGTATGTCTGCTAGACTGTTGGTACTTTGCTTTACTTCAATTTTGCCTTGTTCGATTCAGTCACAGGTGCATTGTGTGTGAACCTGCGTCAGTGAACGTGTGTGTGCGTATGTGCGTGCGTGCGTGCGTGCGTGCGTGCGTGCGTGCGAGCGAGCGCGCGTGAGTGCAAGCATGTAAGCGTGCGTTTGTGCGTGCATGCTTGCGTGTGTTGAATTGCAGAAACCCCCTCATCTTTCGAAAAAACACTGTATTAAGGAAAAATTTGCAGGGGGCTGCAAAAAAAGGAGAATATGTGACACTCTATTGTTGAAGTCCAGTTTGAAAAGAAGTGGTATTATGGCATATACCCCCACTGATTTCTAGCCACTTCCGCATTGCAGTTGATAAACTAGACTTTGAACAAACCATGTATAAAATCCGAACCAAGCACAGCAACAAGTCACATATTCGGCGATTTTTGTGCGAGCCATCTCACTCAGCCAAGTCAAAATGCTGCAAACGTCCATCAACTCATCTCATCTCTCTCAAACGTTGTCATTGCCCATTTCCATGGACCTGACACAGCTAAAGTTCCTGCAGAATCAATTGGTCCCTTGCTAAAATTTTTGCAATGTCAGTTGTTGATACTGTACAGCTGGTGATGTCGATGTGTAGGCGAGAGGCACATATACGTACTACAATCCTGCTCCATTCCCTTCCGGCATTCCACCAAATGATGAACTGTTTGTATAACATTTGTGTAGTGCCCTAATGCTTGCATGAGTGCTGCGTGCGTGCGTGCGTGCGTGCGTGCATACGTGCGTGCGTGCGTGTGTCCGTGCACGCGTACGTGCGTGCGTGCGTACGCAAGTGCGTGCGTGCATGCGTACGTGCGTGTGCGTGGGGTTCCATGGGGCATGTGCTAATTTCTCACACTCAATCTATGTAAATGTCAGTCAGTTCCAGTTGCCGCATTTTTCGCTGCATATTTCCTTCCATTGCAAGCGAACACAAAAATCGCCGAATATGTGACTTGTTGCTGTGCTTGGTTCGGATTTTATACATGGTTTGTTCAAAGTGGAGTTGATCAACTGCAATGCGGAAGTGGCTAGAAATCAGTGGGGGTATATGCCATAATACCACTTCTTTTCAAACTGGACTTCAACAATAGAGTGTCACATATTCTCCTTTTTTTGCAGCCCCCTGCAAATTTTTCCTTAATTGGCTTTCTCCCAAGTTACAGAGAATGCAAAAGCTACAACATCGCGAGGTACTCACCCAGACGAGTCGCATGACGGCTGGCGTCCACATGTTCTGATAGCGTTTGAAGAAGAGTATGGCCGTCATGCGGTTGAGCGCAATCACGAGTTGAATGACGAACGTGTTTGGAAAGGTGGCGAGAACCGTCGCGAAGACCAATTTGACGGGGACAACTCCAAGAATGGGTGCGCCTAGCCATCTGCTCGGCAGAACGTAGCAGGCCTCGTGCACAAAGTTGTAGAGGTCCAAAGCCCCCAGCACGGTGATCAGGCGATAGATAGGGTTGCTGAACTGATCGCTGCTCCAGTTCGAGATGAGAACCGCCATGACGAGAAGATAGAGACAGGCGAGCGGCAGGGAAAGGAGACTGCAGACGAGGCTGACAATCAGAATAGCAGATGCCATCGTTCGTTGCCTTTTCGCTTGTCTGGGACGACACGCTTTTTATATGAAGACGATGATAGGCGTGTTTGTGGAGTGGGCGTCTGAAATCTCGAAATGCCGAGAAGTGGGCGTTGGCGGACTTGCGTCCGTGGTCGACAAAGGTGCAAGTGGGTGGCTCATTCGATAGGAGACCTTGTGCGGCTCTTGCATTCAACTTTGCTCCAGCCACATACACTGACAGCTCCCATGGAGCTCAATCAGCCGCACGGTGATTGGCTGCAGCTTTTAATTGGACATCCTAGCTTCTGCGTCACTGAGTCGAGCGTCAGGGTGTTGGAAACAGCAATGATTGGCATCGTTGCCGTATTTCTCATCCGCTGGACCGCATGCTGCTCTCGCTACCTGCTTTCCTGTCAGTGGGAGATGTCCTGTTTACGGTTGATAGGGCGTTTATATGCCTAGTGCCAAAGTGCGAGCGCCAAAGTGCGTTTGTTGGCACCATCTCAGCCCGAAAACGAATCGATCAATCTCTCAATGTTCTTGATTGGCGCAAGCACTGAAACGATTATAAGGGCGTTCTCGGCCCCGAGGGAAGGTGGGCCGCCCTGGCACGGATTTTGTGCTGAAGCCCCAACGCTGCCCAAAACCGAACGACTGGCGTTCGTCCCTTGCGCATCATGGGACGGCAGTGAATGCCTGCCTGCCTGCACCATGATCCCTCCAGATTGTCGGAGAAAGCTGAAAACGGTAAAAAAGGTGCATCGGATGCTACAATGCACACAACGCACCGAAATAGCATTCCGAATAGACCACTACAATGTTTTTGACTATATTGCCACTTAGAGGATGGACCACGGACCTGCCGCATAACCGCACCAAAATAGCTTCATTAATGGGACCTTAAGGAACGGAACACCACACAGTCCAGAGGGGGGGGGGGGCAAATATTGTGCTAACGGCGGGCGGGTGGGCGTGCTGGATCCCCCCCCCCCAACCGTTTGGATGTCGACGCCATAGACTTTGGCCGATTACTTTCAGAAGCCGGAGCGAATGCTTTACAAGCCCAAAGGCGGCGCCTCCAAGTCCAGAGCCACGCTCGCCGACTTCGTCGTTGAGAAGAAAAGTGGTGACAACGCGTGATTCATGTTTTTGGTGTTTTTTAATCGTCGACAGTACGAGAAGTTGGCGCTGTGTTTCATATTTATTCAAATAAAAGCAAATAAATTATGCTTGGTGTGGCACCGTTGGCTGCGGAGGCTGTATAGTAAGCTGGTTTTGACGACTATTTTGATCCGCAGATCGGATCGATCGGATGTGTTCGGACAGATCTGGTGTGCGTCCACGGCAACTGTTCCAGATGCTGCTAACCTTGGTAGTTGGCGCGCTGTTTACCAGTTTCGCTCGCGCAGGAAAGCACCATTTGAGTCTAGAGGTGCCTGTTCACGAGTTTCGTTGTTCTTCGCCATTCATCTCATCCGTCGTCGTTCAGTACGACACGCGCTGGGATGTGATCCTGTCGGATTTCGGCTATTTAGTCGGAGGCTCGTTCTACGCAAACATCTCCCAGTTCCAGATGTTGGGACACGACTCACTGTCGAATCTCCAGTCGCCCAACAGAACGGTGAGCGGGAACTCGTCATAGGTCACCTTCTTGATCCCTGAGTTCCGGTCGCGCCGCAGGTGGGCTTCGCGTTGGCGCGCGGAGGTACGTTGCGCGCCTGGCGGCAGCGGCACGCGCTGCGCTGTCCGTTCGAGGCGATCGCCTCGGCAGAGGGGAGCGGCGTGGAGGCTCTCTTCCTCGTCGCGACCGCGGAAGGCGCCTTCGAGGCGTTCCTCGTGGGCGGCCACGACTGGAGGGCCGGCTTCGACTGGTGGCCCTGCCTGGCCGAGGACTGCATTCGCCACAAGGCCCACGTCAACGATCGCTTGAGGAGGGGACCCGCCGCTGAGGTTGCTCATCCAAACGGTGCTCTTCTCGGTGCGTGAGCGCGTCGAGCTACAGCTGCGGAGTTCGCAAGGCGGCCAGTCGTTGGCCACTGGGCCGACCGGCCGACCGTCGACGGCTGCCGACGCGTCCTTCTTCGTCCGGCTGACGAACGAGTCTGCCGAGGGCCACTATCTCTTCCGTTTCGTCAACTGCCTCAACATGCAGAAGCTGCCCCGTCAGCGCGTCGGCGCCACCTTTTCGGTTGGCTTGGGCGAGAGTAGTCGCTGCTGCCGACGTAGTAATGGACGCGTCGACAGGTGGCGATGGTGGAGCGCAACGGCGAGAGCTTCCTGTCGGCCGGCGACATGCCCAAGCCGGACGTCTACTTCTGCCTGGCCGCCCTCTTCTTCTGCGGAGCCGTCGCCTGGCTGCACATTCTCAAGACGCGCAAGTATGCCCGTGTCTTTTATTGTTGCTGCGTTTGTCGTCAGAACGTACGGCGGGGGTTTGTGGCTCTGGGCTGGGAGGCCAGAGAGGAAAATTCACTGTACGCACAGTGTACACACACTAATGTGTACAAAACGGTTAAACAGGTATACTTTTTGGTCAAAGTGCACATATGAGTTGTCAACTGCTTTTTTGGTCGATTCTCTCTCCAACACACTGTACTGGACGCTATTTCCGCTTTCATCTCGGGAGGGTCTACTAGAAGGTCAACAAGAATCCTTGGCTAGTCAAACATGGGGACTGGCGTTGCCCCCCCCCCGTTACATGTAATCAAAGGAGAGGGAGCTGCTGGGTCTCTCTTGCAGCGCGGCCGACGTGCTGGGCGTGCACTGGTTGATGGCCCTGGTGGCGGTGCTGAAGACGCTGTCGCTGCTCTTTCACGGCGTCCACTACTACTACATGGGCGTGGAGGGCCACAAGGAAGAGCTGTGGGCCGTCTTCTACTACACCATGCACCTGTGAGAGTACAGCAGCCTTTGGTGTGCCACCGAAAACGCAAAACGAGCAAAACGCGCGCACGACGCAGCTTCAAAGGGGCGCTCCTCTTCGTGGTGATCATTCTCATCGGCACGGGCTACTCCTTCTTCAAGAACTATCTGACGGAGCGCGAGCGCCAGCTCTTTTGGCTCATCATTCCGCTACAGGTTCGTCGTGTGCGTGCGTGCGTGCGTGTCCTGGACTTTTGACGAACTGATGTCGGCAATCCGTGTCGCCACAGATCGTGGCGAACGCGGCGCTGGTGGTGCTGGAGGGCGGTGAGATGGGCGCCGTGAGTCGGGCGTTCTGGCTCAAGCTCTTCATCCTCGTCGACCTGGCCTGCTGCATCACCGTCATCCTACCGGTCGTCTGGTGGGCGAGCGACCGCCTCTGGAATTCTGGACGATGACGGTCCCTGTCGAGCCCCGTTGCGCAGGTCCATCCAGCACCTGCAGGAGGCGTCGAAGACGGACGGCAAGGCGGCGCTGGCCCTGTCCAAGGTGAAGCTCTTCCGCCACTTCTACGTCGCCATCGTCGCCTACATCTACCTCACGCGCATCCTCAAGTTCCTCGTCGCGGTGCGCTGGTCGCACTCGACCGGTCGGACGAATCGCGCGACCGGTCGGGCGAGTGCGACTCTAGATGCTGACGCCCTTCCGCTACCTGTGGGTGACGCCGCTGCTGGTCGAGTTGGGCACGTTCGCCTTCTTCGCGCTCACCGCCTACTCGTTCGCGCCCGCCGCCGACCACCCCTACCTGCGCGTCTCCCAAAACGACTCGGACAATGAAGACGAGGACGTCGTCGTACACGGGTACAACCGGTCGATCATACTGTGGCGGCGCTAGGGCCCCCGAGTTTGGAGGGCCACCCAATTGCCCCCCCCTAGCGCCCCCACTGGCTAGGCGTGGGGGAGGGCAACTAGGGCGCACAACCCCCCTCCCCTTCCCCAGGTGTGTTGAATGGCCATATGTACGGTGTAAAACCCCTCCTGTCAATGGTTCGATCGGGGTGGGTGGTCAAATGCTCGGTAAAACACTCGTTTTTTTCTTCAGTTTTCCGTCTGCCGTTGGAAATTGTAGGGGGGGGGGTCGAAAAATTTCCTGAGACCCCTACTCCCACACTCCCCAGTCTCAGATTTACCCTCGATCTGTTTGCTAATCGTAGAGCCGTGACCGGAATCAGAAACAGAAATCGGTTCATTTAGACCCGTCTTTTGCGGTTACACAAATCACTGCGCGTACATTCCAGTTCTGACGACGAGACGGTGAAACGTAAGGCGCCGAGTCGGCCGCCCGGGAGGGCCGACGGTTCGGGGCCGGATAACGCTTGATTGAAGCACAGAGCTGATGATACTCTTCTCTTTCGGGCGCTTGTTGAAACCGTTCTACTATTTATTGTGGTCGCTACTCTATCCGCTCGCGAGGTCGCTGCTCAGTCTTCTTCGTTGTCGTCGGCAGCGGTGGTGTGTATACATGTCTGAGAGCGTCTCTGACCGCCGCCTACTCGTGGCGTGTGCTCGTTTGTCCGTACGTCCAAGACTTGAGACTGATGCGCTGACGACAGTGTATCTTTGACCGAGCACAAACCGTACTAAATCTCCGCGCGCGCGCGCGAGCGCCGAATTCAACTGCAGTCGCGTCGCGTGCGAGCAACATGTCTTGCGCCCAGAGACAAACCTACCTACCCTCTAGAGGCGACTGACGGACGGAGGGGTGGGGGGGGGGGATAGAAGCACGCACGCGAGCGAGTACGGGGGTCGGGGACGAGTCGATTACACGACGCGTCCGCCACCGCGCATGACGCGGAGGGGCGGCGGCAGGGCGGAGGAACGGCCCGAGACGTAATTTCCCGATCTGTATGTATACTGCGTTGGGAGCTGGCCGCTACGGGCCGCCCGTCGGCCAGCAGACTGATGCGGGCGGGGCCAGGTAACCGACCAGCCGACCTGGCGCATACATACGTCTCTTTCGCTCTACCCAACAACCACTAGCAGCGACTACACAGCGCGACGGCCGACTGTCGAGTTGTGTCTGTCCCCAGGAATGGAGAAGGCGGCCGTGAGGTCACGCCTCGTCCCGTCGGCAGAAACGACGGTCCCCAACCCCTAGTCGCGAAGGCGGCCGCGACGACGGCCGGCCGGCTCACCTGCCCTGTCGGCGGCGACGCAATGAATAGGCCGAGGCAACAGCTAGCTAGCTAACCGACTGGCGTCGTCGCTGCGCCAGCCGTACGGACGGCGGCTGCCGGCGAGAGAAGACAAAAGCCCCCGGCAGCCGACTTACAATAGGAGCGCGGCCGAGCGGCGTCTTTTCGCCGAAAGTTGCAGCGGCCGCTTTTTACGGGCGCGTCCTAGGACACGGCTCTAGGGCCATAACTCGACGTTACTGCCGCCCAAGAGATTGGCGACGCGCGGCATGCCGTTTTGTGTCGACCGAGCGGGCTGGGGGGTTGCGACTGGTGTCGGGACGCGCGCGCGCGCCAGCGGTAATAGCGACGGCGACGACAACGACACGACGGAACAGCTAATGTAAGACACTAGATTCACCTAACCGCCTAGAGCAGCCACGAGCCGCGCCCAACACTCGCGGCAGCGCGCGCGACGCACCGTCAACAGGGAGCGGCGGCGGCGGCGGCGACGACGGACGTACAAAGAACGGTCGTGTTTCAAAAACTCTCGCTTTCTCGCTCGACACAAATTGGGACAACCTATCAAAAAAGGAAAAGAATAAGAGGAACAGGAATACGCGACGCGCCAAGTTCTGTGCGTATACTGCTGCACAACACCGCGTGCGTGCGTGCGTGCGTCTACCCTAATTCTCGGTGGCGCGCCCAAACTACGGTACCACAAGCGAAGCCGAATGCGCGCGCCCGTCCACCAGACGGATCGCCAACCCTGTGTGCGCCTTGGACTGGGCTGGACAGGGGGATCGGCAACTCGTCGCCGACCGACGATGACAGCCGAAGGCGCACGCCAAACACCGCCATCACCGAACGAGAGCGCCCCCGTCTCTGCACACGCGCGCGCGCCTGCTCGCCCCGCAAGAAACACACCACTAGCGTCGTCGTCGTCGTCCTATTGCGGCTGCTCCTCCACCACTTCGGCGCTGGCCAACTCCCCCTCCCCGCCTTCTGCCGCCGCCTCCTCGTCCTCCTCTAGAGGCGGCTCCTCTACGATGATCTCGAAGTGAGTGATGCCGATCTTGTTGCTGCTGTCGTGCTTCAGGTTGGCCGCGTACGCGCGACACTCCACCATGAGCAGGACGCCGCGGCGCGGCTTCTCGAACTTCACCATCGCCTAGACGCGCGGACACGATTCTCTTTACCCACACCAGCTGACTCTGCCGATCGACAGGACGCACGCACGCACCACGGGCTGCTGGTAGTGCTCGGAGAAGCGGTAGGGAAAGTACTTCTTCTGGAAGCCGCTCTTGGGCGCGTAGCTCACGGGCCCCAGCATCTCGCGGTCGGCCGTGTGCTGCAGTCGTTGCGTGGGTGGGTGCGTGCGCGTCGACGGGGAAGAGGGGGGGGGGGGGAGGCGAACGCACCTCTCCGCGGCAGTCGACGGCGATGTTGCCGCTCTCGTAGCGGTCGCGCACCTGCTTGGGCGCCGACTCGGCGTTCGCGTACTCGGCCGGCACCCAGTCGATGAGGCGGTTGAGCGTCAGCACCACGCAGGGCGAGCCCGTCTTGAAGCCGAAGTCGTTCTCCTATTCATCAAGCGCCCACCGGGACAGTACGGCTCCGTCCAGCCTGCACCCCCACCCCCCTCCCCAACAGTGGCGTGGGCAAGGGGGGAAGCCCCCCCCCCCCCGAAATTCTCCGAGCTCAAATTTTTTTAACTTGGTACCCTCTGTTGCAATGTGCCAATCTGTGCATATTTCTCAATTTCAATGCAAAAAATGACGGAAACGACCCTAAAGAGCCAAATTTTCGCCTGCGGCGCATGGTTTTGCATTAAGAACCGTATAAAGCTCGTTACGTTACTCTAAAAAAATTGCCTGCGGCGCTATTTTGAGCACAGAAATCGACCGTTTTGACCACATCGCTAACGTTTCGGTGAATGTAGTCGGGCAAACGAGCGCAAAGCGTGCGTGCAAACAGATTTGCATGGAAGAGTGCCTAAAGCTTCGCCAGCCGAAATGGCGCAATGTCCAAAAAAATTCGAGAGGGTACCCCCTGTTGCAAAATTGAGTATTTGGCCGAGATTGGACTCCCCCCCCCCCCCCCCGAAATCAAGTTCTGGCTACGCCACTGCTCCCCAAGCCAAAAAAAACTCGCACCGGCGTGCAGTCGTCGAAGCCCGGGCCGCTGAAGATCTCGACGTTTGGATCGAAGCTGCAGGGCGCCTCATCCTTCTCGGCGTTGCTCTGGTCGCCCTCGCACTGTCGCGTGCCGTTCGTCTTCGCGTAACCTGCGCGCCCCGGGAACGGATGGCAACCGGACACAAACAAGGCTCCTTCGCTACGGGGGCCGGCCGCTTACGCTCGAAGAACGTGTTCATGGCGTTAAGGTAGTCGGAGTACGTGTTGTTGTCGGCCGGGTTGAACTGGACCAGCGTCGACTCGGGCTTGTCCGTCAGCCAGGGCTGGAAGCCCATGCCTGCAGCGGCAACGTCCGTCTCTCCCTATCGTCTGCCCATCAAAAAATTCCGCCCCCTCCCCGTGCATGGTTTCAACGATCACAACAACGCAATTTCGCCGTCCGCATCGTTCGTCCGTGGCGTGGTGGTGTGGTGCGCATGTGCATTGTGTGTGTGTGCGTACTCTCGTCGTTGGTCCCCCTCCCGCTGGCGCGCAAACGCGCTCGTCCGTCATCCGGCGTCGAGCTTTGACGACGAAGCAGTGGGCAAGGGGAAGCGTCAGTGAATTGATTGATTCGTGGCGGCGGCCGCTAAAACAAACCCCCATGCGCGGCCGACCCGACGGCCAGTACTCACTCGCCAGTGTAATTCCAGCCCGCAATTGGCGGTCGTCTCGTGAAAACGCGCCTCTCTTCGGCGCGTACTCCTTCTCCCACCACCGTCCTTCACCCCCCCCCCCCACCGCGAACTTGAGGCGTCGTTGCGTCGACTGGAACGTGAGACTGAGAGCGTCGGCCCTCGCGTGGCGTCCCCATATGTCCGTCGTCTGGGGGCGCGTGCGTCAACTGTCCGTCGGATGCGATTAACATCCATCCCTGGCGCTGCGAAGACGACTTGACGAGGGGCAGTTTTCCACAACCGTCGACGCCACGCGGCGCTCGCTAGTAGCGTACTCCAACACCGACACTAAACACTGCTGCGGGCCAGTCCAGACGCCGTTGCTAGCTACCTCTCTGGCCACCGTCACACAGCCCTCCCATTATTGGTCGTCCCCTGGCGTATGGCGGCGACGTCGATTGACGTCACCCACTAGCCGACTGGCGCAGAACCGAGGCGGGTGCAAGTTTGAATCGATCCGCGGCGGCCGGACGGAGCACCGAAACCGGCGGGCCGCTTCCACCCCAGCCAGTGTGCCCAAACGAGGCCGCGTGCCGTCGTCGTCGTGTCAGTCCGGAACGACGACGAGTCCCAGGAACGTAGTGGGGCGGGGCGCGTTTTCGGCAGCGCTCGACGCCGCGTTTATTCGGTTATATTCGAACGCAGACGGCGCCGTCTCTTTTGAGAGGGCCGTCCGCCGCGAGCGTGTGTGTCTGCGAGAGGCCGACGAAAAGCGGCGCTCGGGGTTGGGGGGGGGGGGCATGTCTGCCGGCGCGTCGAGTCGAAATAAACTTGCGCCTTGCTGCGCAATGCGTAAGCAAAAGCCGCGGCGGAAAGCCACTTAAAAGGTGCCCACGCGCGCTCAGCCGCGCCAGAGGCCAGTCAGTAGCCGAGCCCCGACCCTTGGCGACCGCTAATGCGCGTGTGTGAAAAGCCATTCGTTCCACACACCTCAGCGTTTCAACAGAGGGCTTCGTTTCCGAACTCTAGGTGGGGGGAGGGGGGGGGGCAGCCCACCTACCGACACTGTCGACGCGCCCACAACGCAGTGTACGCTCTCCTCGTCGTCGACCGGCCAACGCGGCCATGCGTTGTCCCTCTGCCGGCCATTCACGCTGGCGGCTGGAGGGAATCGGGGCCGCAAAAAGAGCGCGGGCCCAATCGAACGGCTTCTCGGCCCGTCGTCCTTCCTTTTGCCGCTGCCCCCTCCGACACACACACGGCCCAATCGTGCTGCTGGATGCCAGCCATGCTTGCCGGGCCACACCAACGGTTTTCCATTCGACCAACCAGCCCACCCCCCACCCGTCCGCGCTGGTGTGGAGAGGCCAGCAGCAGCGTCGGTGCGACGACGACGACGTCCGTCAGATAAGATAGTGGCGCCGGCGAGCCGCTTCGGCAGCGCGCGCAAAGTAAAGACGGCGCGGCCCCAGCGCTGTCGGCAGGCCTTGGTTGGGTGCTGTCGATCGGCACGCACAGCGCGCGCGCGCAGCAACGAAACCAACCGGTCGACACAGCGGACGCGCATCGACGAAACGACGCGTCGGCCCCTACCACGGGAGGACGACCCACTGGGCGAGCGCGCGAGCATAGTACACGCCTGACCGGCACACACGCACGCACGCAGACACACAGAGCTGATGTTGATGTTACACGTACGCGCAGTGTGCACGGAACCCTTGGGGCCGGGCAGGCAGAGGAGTGATTACTCCCAGTTGAGTGAGTGCGTAGTGCTCGCTCGAGGAGGAGGACGGAGAACAGACACGCACCGGGATTGGTGCCGACGATGGTGCCTTCGCCGTAGTAGCGCGGGTGCTCGTGACTGAGCGTGAGCAGGAACAGGTAGAGCGAGAGGGCCCAGAAGATGGCCAGACACAGGTAGAACAGCACGTAGAAGGTGATCAGCTGGACTGAAACCGAGACCGCGGTGTCGTCACTGTCGAGAGCAGCAGCCACTAAGCCAAGGCCGACTCCTCACGCCATTGTATGCCGTTGCGGTCGAGCACGGTCTTCGTCTCGGCGTCGTAGAAGGCGCCGATGAAGCGCTGGCCGAAGCTCTCGCTGCCTTTCCGGCGCCGACGCACGCCGCCGTTCGTGTCGGCAGCGGTCGCCGACTGGTTGACGAGCGCCACCTGCTCGGCGCTCGCCGTCGCGCCGTCCAGGGCGCCGTCCTTGCCGCCGCCCGAATTCGCGGACGACATCTGCCTGCTGCTGCTGCTGCTCACCGACCGCCTCCGCTGCTGCTAGCTCGACGACGGGGACCGCGAGGGCAATCAACCGCTCTGTAGAGCCAGCCAAACACGAGACGGTGGCGGCGTCGGAAAAGAGAGAACGCCAAGCACCGGTCGCCACTTGCTGCTGGATTCCAAATCAAAGCACAGTCGTCTGCCGGAGAAATAACAGTCCGCGTCGCCGCAGTCGGACGACAACTCTTCTAGACGAGGAGAACGGACCGCGAACTTTTCTCTCCCTCTCTCTCCACCCAACTCAGAAGCGGCGGCGATCAGCACGCCTAATCCCCTTAATGGACGACCTTCTCCGATGCCGATGGTCGTCGTCGCGCCACGCCGGACAGGTTAGCGGAGTAGCTAGCGATTAGTTGTTCTTAATCGAGGCTACGAGTCACGCCATGCTACGCTGGAACCGCCAAGCCAGACCTAACTTGGCAGCGCGCAAGCGTGCACTCAGCTGCACACAACCATGGTATGCCGGCCGCCGAAGACAGCGGCGACACACCCTCCGACATGACGTCGGGTCCGTCTCGGAGCGACAGTGGCTGGCTGTGGACGCCTATGCGGTTGTAAGGAAGGCGCGTCGTCTTCATAGTGAAAAATCAATGGGACGCTCAATCTAGGTAATAACCGATCCATATGCACCATATGCACCATATGCACCATATGCACGGGGCCTTCGTTATTGCGGTGCGACATTTTTTCTCTTGTCTCTCCATTACAGCTTTTAGATGCGACATTAATTTTTTGTTTGTATTAAGTTTTTGCTTAGGCTTAGGGTTAGGCTTAGGATGACCTTAGGCTTAGGCTTTCGCTTAGGCTTAGGCTTTTGCTTAGGCTTAGGCTTCGCTCAGGCTTAGGCTTTGCTAAGGCTTAGGCTTAGGCTTAGGCTTAGGCTTTTGCTTAGGCTTAGGCGTCGCTCAGGCTTAGGCTTTGCTCAGGCTTAGGCTTAGGCTTAGGCTTTTGCTTAGGCTTAGGCTTCGCTCAGGCTTAGGCTTTGCTCAGGCTTAGGCAGCACACGCGCACGCGCGCGCGCACAGGCACATGAACGCGCGCGCACGCGTGCACGCACACGCACACATGCACGTACACGCGCACCCGCACATGCACAGACATGCGCGCACACAAAGGCACGTGCACGCGCGCATACGTGCACGCACACCCACATGCACTTGCACACGCGCACGCACGCTCGCACGCGCATGCCCACGTGCACGCGCACATGCACGTACACGCGCACGCGCACGCACGTGCACCCGCGCACGGACAGACAGATAAAAGTGGCGGTTGCCTTCGGTCACCCGATAACCCCCCCCCCCCCCGGTTTCGAGATATGCGAGACGGAGAGACAAGAGAGAAAAATGTCGCATCGAAATAACAAAGGCCCCGTGCATATGGTGCATATGGTGCATATGGTGCATATGGATCGGGAATTCCCTCAATCTACAAAACGAACTTTTCTATCTGGGCTATCACTTTCGTCCCAGCCACCATATTTTTATTTCAACGGTACGGTATATGGCAACGATTCCATAATAGAAATGAACGATTCTAGAAATGTCGGTCCTGACTATCGAACAGAGTGTTACAGGTCCTCACTAGCTCGAGTATCACGGTACAAGGATGCAATTGAAACGTGAACGAGAGTTGGCGCAAGTACAGTTGTTCAGAAAAGGGTGAATTGTTCGGGAGGGACTGCCACACACGCACTTCGCTCGCTTGTACTGCAAGTTGTCATACTCAGCAGGTCGAAAGCAATAAATCGATTCTGTTCTTTTACGCAGTGAATGGATGCTGCAATGGCAGCGGTTGCGTGATGCCTCGTCTGCAAATACAGCGCGTCCTGTTCCGTTACACACTCGTCGTACGTATCCTTAGCTCCGCCAATCAGCGCGTGGCTGATTGATTGATCGCCTCTATCGGCGTCGCAGAGCTGTCATCTCGCCAGCGCCTCGCGCGAGCTGGCTTTGAGTTTCAACACCAAATCTGTCGCCACTGCTACTGCCGCTGAGCCCAGTACAGATGGCGCTGACCATGGTCTCAGGTCAAGGTCCAAGCGCTCATCAGCATCCAAGGTCTTTATACTGATAATTCGCTGTATAATTGTGATTTGCAACCATATATTTGGAATACATAATTCCATTTGCTCATCATGTGTATTTTTCGTGCAACGGCTTCATCAGGTTTTTTTTTTGCAACGGTTGCAATCAGATCAGTAAAGTAAGATATTTTTGAAATGTTACCTTCCATTATGGGATCGTTACGAACCGACCGTACCGACGGAATAAAAGCGCGTCGGGCCGATACGCCAAAGGTGTTACAAGTGTTACAAGTGTTACAAGTGTTACAAGTGTTACAAGTGTTACAAAGGGTACGGTACAATTTGCAAATTTACATACAGCTGTTTTTTGTTGGCTCGGAATCGCTTTGTTCTGTTAATTTGATAGTCGTTTTACAATGCAAGAATTGATTAGTAGCTGTTAGAAAATGAAGCGAAAAAGCCAGCGCGTACCGCCCCGAACTTTGGGAGCGAGACGACGTGCAGAGTATTCTGGATAGCTTGCGACCGCGCGACGGGGCGCACACTTTTCGATCAGCAGCTGCAAGAATCGCGTCCGTATCCCGTCACGTCAAAGACCCGGACAGTTGCTGCCGGCCGATTGACCCAAGTCGACCACATGAAAAAACGCAGAACCTGGTGGCGGTGGCAGCAGCCGTACAGCTGCGAGTCAGCCAGCCAGCTACTACCACCGCCGCCGGTTTCATCTTGCGCTTCAGGCTCGAGGCTTCATCTTGGGACGCTGGAAGTGGGAGGGGTGTCACGTTTGCCTCACTGGAATTAGTACTCCTCCCCCGTCCCCTCCCGTTTTCACTAGCCTCTTTGATTGATCGATCCCTTGCATGAATAACAGTGGGATGGGGCTCCGTGCTAGCCTACTACCGCCAACTCCCAGCCCTCTCGCTTTGTACGGTTGTTTCTGGCGTGTGTTTGTTTACTGTGCGTGTTGCAGCGTACGCGTTGTACACGTTGTTGAGTTTGTTGGCTCTTCAGAGCGCTGTTTTGTAGAACAGATCGGTTCGGTACATCTGACCAACTTTTCCGCTGAACTTTTGCAGCTACTTTCACCTCTCTTTCAAGGAAACAATTCTAAAGTTTTGTATTGTTACTGACTCCTTTGTCGTTATTACATCGCTATTATTAGGCATGTCTAATCGTAGTCGAATTCAAATTTTTGGGGTCTTATAGCGAATGCATGCTTGCCAGCAGACGACAAACTCAAACTTTGGCGTATCCTTGGCGCATCCTTGGCGTATCGGCACATTTGGCGTATCCGCTTTGGTGTATCGGCACGGAACCAATAAAAGTGTAGTTGCAAGCCCATATACATGTTAGTGAAAGCTCAAATAGAAATCGGCTACAAAACGAAAAAAGGGGCTATTGCAATCTGCTTTACCCCAAACTCCTTCATACCATACCCATAGTTTAATATGGTGTACTCTGGTTCTTATATAGATAGTTTTGTGCAACTTGCATTTCATGTCAGACTCAGCTTTGCATTTTTGGGGATGAAGTTAGCGTGTTGAAGCCAGCCTGCGGTTGCACAAGCTCAGAGAAAGACGACACGCCAATGGTCCCGCCACAACGCTCGGGAAGTCAGTGACTGAGTCTGCGCGTCTACGGCTGCGACTACTATCGGCGAGCTCGATCTTACCAGGAACCGTCATTTGTATTCAAAGGCAACACTATTGGTGCAGTCGAGCGCGGTACGAGCGAGAGTGAGGCCTCACGAGTCACGACTCACGAGTCGACGTCGTCTGCCCGTCGTCCCTCCAGCGCCAGCGACGTATGGATGCGATTTTGGTTAGGCCACCCATTGACGACGTCGCTCGGGTATGCTATGCTACCTGAGGGCCGCGCGGTGTTAGTTGTCAACAGGAAGGGCCCTGCATGCACGGAACCTTAGTGACATTTAGGCGCACGTTTATGCCGTGAACCCTGTGATAAACGGTCCTCCTACATTGAAAAGAGCTCCAGTCGCTGGTTGGCATGGCATGGCCATGCAGGCTGCGTCTATCGTCGCAAACTTCCTGGCGATCTGCTGTTTTCATTTGGTCGATTCATTTATTTAAAGAAACAAATCCATAACAAACGATTCGAGTCTAAATCTAGAAGGGGCGTCGAGACGAGAAAGGGCACGTGAAAGACGGAAAACGAGC
Organism: Paralinhomoeus sp. GSCO2_6; assembly: GCA_030248085.1. NCBI lineage: Eukaryota > Metazoa > Nematoda > Chromadorea > Monhysterida > Linhomoeidae > Paralinhomoeus > Paralinhomoeus sp. GSCO2_6. The sequence continues at coordinate 80,532 of JASAMY010003309.1, forward strand.
AACAGTCGACACGGGGCGCGCGTCAGTGCGTGCGTGCGTGCGTGCTTGCGTGCGTGCGTGCGCCCGTCCGTCCGTGCGCGCGTGCGCGCGTGCGTGTAGAAATACCATGATGCGAGGAACATTAGCAGAACGAGGGAGCATTGAGGAGGGAAGCCATAGGTCACCGATTTCTAGGCTCACGTTGTCGAATTGAAAGCACAGCACAGACAGGGGACGCACACAGCTCGTCTGTGAGAGTATACGGTAGGGCGCAAAAACAAACTGTAAAGAGGCGGGCGAGACTTCCGCCGCGAGCAACTTTGGTTGGACCGAGGAGGAGACGGAGGGCGGGCGGCGGGACGCGGAGCACAACCGGGTGCGCGAAGAGGCGATCGGCGTTGGCTGCGCTCGCACGACAGACTAGAGCACTCACCAGAGGACGTCGAGTGCACGGTGACAGATGGCGCCGCCACCGGCCTCTCGGACGCGCCGCGCGCCGAAGCTGACTACGGACGAGATGTACGCGGATGGTCGCGAGCGAGTGTACACAGACTTGACTGCCGCTGCTGTTGCTGGGACACTGGGCGGAGCAAGTCCGCTGCCGCCAGCAGGCCGCTCCACTATGCTAGGGCCTATGACGATTGCGCGACTACACTGTACAGCACGGACACAGGCGCAAGGGCATTCAACAACAGGCGACAACACTCTTAAAGGCAAGGTTTTGACAAGATGGTCGCGTAGTTGTAGTACGTAGAGCTCGGTAAGGCCACGCGGACCGTCTATGGTACACTTGCTGCTGCTGACTCTGCGAGGCTACGTCTACGGTACAATTGGGGCTCGAACGGAACGGAACTCGTCCGTCAGTGGGCCGAGTGCGCCGGCTCGGACACGAGCAAGAAGGGCACGTAGAACATCTTGCTCTGGAGCAGCACGGCGGCGGCGGCGCGCAGGTGCGGCAGAAAGGTGAGAATGTCCGTGAGGCGGGGCGGCGCGCGACTGTCGTCCGTCTGGCCGAGCAGATGGATCTGGAGCAGCTTGACGAACTGGTCTTGGATGAGGCCGACGCGAGCGTGCACCGCTGGCTCGTCTGAAATGAGTGGAGGCCCTTGACGAGCCTAGGGCGACAAGGCGCCACTAGCCAGGCGGGACGAACGAACCGGGATGCAGGAGCGTGATCGCCTTGAGACAGACATACGCCTCGGGCGTCAGATTCAGCCGAAGAAAGCCGCGCAGCAGCCACGTGAACTGCTCCACGAGCGGACCCGCCTCCCGCAGCACGTGCTCCTGAGGCACTTGCTTACGCAGCACCCGAACGAGCCGGCCGGTCAGCAGACGCAGGTTGGACTGGACGTCAGTGGCCGACAGCGTCGTCGGCTCCAGCGCCGGTGTGCTGCTCGTCACAGAGTTAACCCTGAAAGCCCATGGCCATTGAACGCACGACCAGACGGGCAGTCAATCGAGCGAACGAACGTACGCGCTGTCTTCCTCGGCTAGAAGAGCGCCGGCGGCGTGCTGGCAGGTGGCCAAGAGCACCAGTTCCGCCCAGTGTCTCGTCAGCAGCTGCGTGTGCGCCTCCACGGGCAGCTGGTCGTAAAAAGGCAATTTCTTGGCCCACTCGACCAGTCGCTCCACGATCTCGTCGCCGATCTGTGACAGCCGCCTGCCGGGATCGTCACCGGCTGCCGCCGAGACTCTCAGTCCCTTGAGCTCGACGAGTCGGTCGACGGACTCGTTCTCGACCAGTCTCTCTATGAGATTCTTCTCGTCGGCCTGGCCCGGGCGTCCTTCCCGCTCGTTGACCGTCCTGGCGGAGTCGCCGAGGCTCAGGTCGAGCGGCTCTTCTTGGACGACGACGAGCGCGCTGGGCGGGGCCGCCGTTGTCGTTGTCGTAGCTGGAGAAGAGGTGTCGAGCGGCTCGCCGGCGACGCATGACTGCGCGGCGGCCTTGTAGGTGGAGAAGGCGGAAGGGGACGGACTGGGCGCCGCCGCCGCCGTCGTCGTCGCGCTAGCCGGCTGCGCTCCTCTGAGGATGTTCTCGCAGAGGGCTTGCAGCTTGCGCGTTTTCTTGTACTTGAGCTGCGGAACGCGCGTCATCGCGACTCCGTGGTGCGTGGGCCGCGAGCAGTGAGCGCACCGACCAACCTTGTAAAGATTGTAGATGGCGCTGCCGTTCCTGCCGCCGGGCATGCGGTCCTCGCGTACGGCTGAAAGCGTCGGCCGACGTGCGAACAACCCGCGGGGATGCGCGCGCGTGCATTTGCGCGCGCTTTCGTTGTTCGAGCAACGTACGTGCACGCACGCACGCAGGCAGACGGCGCCCGGTTCTTGGCGCGCGACGGACTTTGCGCGCTCGCTTTGTTACTACGACTTATCCGTCCTTAATTGGATTTGGCCGCTCGCTGTCCAATCGACGCACCTTCCAGCACCATTCCTTGGTGCAGACACTTTTGGAAGCGGCAGTACTGGCAGCGGTTGCGCTGCTCCTTCGTCATGGGACACTGCGAGCTGCCCGTCACGCAGCTGTAGATCCGCTTGTTCTGCACAGTCCGCTTGAAGAAGCCCTTGCACCTGAGCGGCGACAACATTGGTTTTGTATTTTTTTTTCAGCGCGACGCTCGGCAACAGTGAAAGTGCTCGCTCGGCTGGCCACGAGTCAGAGCGCGCTCTCTCTGACCTTGGGCGCAACCGGCTCGCCCACGCCACTGACGCATTCCAAAGCTCGGAAACCCGCAGGCGGCCGGGCGGCCGAGCCGTGTGCGATCAACAGAAAAACAACAACGTCGCCGCCTCACACTCACCCCTCGCAGGTGTAGATGCCGTAGTGGAGGCCCGAGGACTTGTCGCCACAGATGGAGCACATGAGAGGGTCGTCACGCAGATACTCGGCCATGAGCGCCGCCGCAACCGTCGCTCTCCGCAGCGGCGCCGGCGGCGCAACGCCCAGCATTGTCTCTCTCCACGAGGAGCTGGTGGCGTCGTCGTCGAGCGCGTCCGGCGACATGCTGGTCGGGGAGCTGACGACGCCAGTGTCGGCGACGGCGACGGCGCCGGAGGAGTCGGGCTCCTTGGCGCTGAGATAGACGGACGGGTCGGCCGTATAGTGGGCCAGCCAGGAGTACTTCTCCTCGGAGGCGACCGCTGCGGCTGCGCCGCTCGAGCTGCTCGTCGTCGGCGGCAACGTAGGAGTTCTCTTGGGGGAGGGTCCCCCGCCGCAGCTCGTGCTCGCGCTGCTCTGCGGCGAGTCGGGCGACAAGGAGCGCTTCCGACCGCCGCCGCTGCCGACAGGCTCGCAGACTGGCTCTGAACGCCATTTCTGCTGATGTTCCTGTTGTTGGCGCTGCTGCTGCTGCTGTAATCCCAGCGCGTGGTAGTAAGTGTAGAGGGCGACGGGGTCGGCCTTGGCGAGCAGCTGCTCCAGGTCCAGTAGCTGCTCAGAGGGCGGTTGGCGGCAGGTGGCGCTCATGGCAGCCGCCGAGCTGAACATGTCGTCGACGCCGTCAGAAAATGGTTGCAAGTGAGACGGCGCGGCGTTCGGAGGGGGCGCAAAAACAACTCGTGACGGAAAGGGGTTCAGCGGAGGGTGGAGGAGGAGGTACTGGCGAAGGAAGGCGGACTCTGTTGGCGACAAGAACAACTAACTCGTTCCGAAACGCGCCAAGGACGAAGCGGAACGCGCGCAAGCGTCGCGCAGCCTCGAGCTGCCGCGCCACACGCTGTCGACGGCGGCGGCTGCGAGGCGACGGCAATCGATTTCCGCTTGCGCGCGAGCGACGAGCGCGTGCGCGCGTGGTACCGTCGACAGTCGTGCGTGCCAAGGTTGAAATGACACGAGGGAGTTGGGCACAGCGCGCCTACATACATTGTATTCTACCTACATTGATCTCTCGAAGAAGTCGACGCAGGAAGCAGCGTGTACAGCTACCGCACGAAAGGACTCACGATCCAACACGCACTGGCCCAAGGCTGCTGCCGGGCGACAGCTTGTCGTCGAACTGGCCATTATGTCAATCACTTCGGGGAAAAAAGGCGATTCGCCGGCAGGGCGATTGAGTGCGTTGCGGAGGGGAATCCACGATTGCGCAAGGCGAGCGCAGACGGCGCGCGCGCCTCGGTTTCGTGTTCGGCCCGACCTTTGCGCGCGGCGGCTGTCGCGCACCGTCCATTGGCGCAGTCGCACCGAATCCCCCCGGGGGTCGCGTTCGGCCCAGTTAGACGACGGTGGGGTGGACCCACAGAGAACAGTGAAGTGAAGAACCGGCAGGGGAGGGGGAGACGAATGAGCGGCAGACGACGGCGGCCCTTCCGTCCGTACGATGACCCGCCTACTAGGTCAGCCGAAACATTCGAGATTAATATTCGGCCGCAAACAGACGTGGCCGCCGACGACGCGAAATTGGCGGCGGTTAGGAGACCTCAGAGACGCGACCAGGCAGTTCGCTGCGCTAGCCGACCGGCGCCGCAGACTACATAACTGGGAGCGGCGTGCGGAGGCGCGGCCGCATCGGCGCCAGCCGACGACGAGCGGACACAAAACGCAGTTTCCCACCGGCATTACAATGGGAAAACAGCTAGCAGCGGCGCGAGCGCGCGCGGCTTTGGCGGCTGGCTGGCGGCGGCGCGTCTTGTTAGCGCGACGGCTTAGACGAAGGATCGATCGGTGCCGGCCATTGACGCTTCTTACCTGGCGCCATCGGCGCCAGATGGCGCAATCGCGCCCAGGCACCGCCGGTCATCCGGCACCGGTCGTCGCCGCCGCCGCCGCCGCCGCCCACCGACGCCTCGGCCGCGTCTCGGGCAGAATGTCGGCAGGCAACCTAACGACAGTTGACTTTATAGTGGAGCAGCGCCGATTAGCGCGGCCGGCGCGAAGACGAAGAAGAGTCCGCACTGGCCGAGAGGCCAGCGGCGACTCGGCGCCCCCGCGACCACTCTTGAAATTTCGACCCGAAAACGGGGCCGAGGTGAAAGAGGAGCAGGGGGGGGGGGTGGAGAGGAACGGCGGAGGGAGATGAGCGAACAGGCGGATTGCGCCACTCGTGGGACGACGGCTGCGCCGACGGCGGCCACGCGGGCGCCACGCAACAGGCGAGAGGGGTCAGTCGCGGCGAGCGGCTGTCGGCGGCCGCCCGCGCGCACCGTGAATGGCTGAAGATGAAGGTCAGTGGGGTACCGGGGCGGGACTGGCACTGGGGTCGACCCCGCGCCCCGAGAATCTGGGACGCTCTCGCGCCCTCGGCCGCTGGCAACCGGCTCTCGTCGTCGGCGGCGCTCCTTCCTGCCAGCCGGCGCGGCCGACCCATCGCCGTCGGACTGACCGCGCCGCGAGGCCGACGGACACGTGCACCGGCCGACCGGCCGTCGGTTGCGCGGACGGACGACGACGGACGAGCAAGTGCCGATTTCGAGGGCACAACAAACAAACTCGCTCGTCTCGCAACGCGACGCGACACGCGTCGCGACGACGCTGCTGACAGGATACGGACGACCTCCACTTGGACACGGCCACTACCCAAAGTGCGTTTCAAAAATCGGTAAAGTTTCAGTGTTCCATTGACGACGAATGCATTTTCGCACAAAAACTCGTAGTGGTGGCGCGGAGAAAGTTATGAGCTGCTGATGGACACAAGAATTACAAAGCGCACAATCACCGCGTGCACATGTACCATGTGTATCTATACAGATCTACAGTATATACCATACAGAATAATTAACAATGCGTACAATCATCGCGTGCGCATATACAGTGTACACACAGATCTACTGTACACAATAGATTTTTTTTCAAACCGTGCGATTAACTAAAGCAAAGAGGCGGTGAGACAATTCGTGCCGGATTGCCTAAAGCCAGTGCTGATGGAAGGGGGCGCCTTGATGGGGGGGGGGGGGTCAAGTTATTGGGTAAATGCACACGCCAACCCAGGTGGAGTTGAACGATTTTTCAAGTTCAGCACGCACAAGACGCGACGCGGACACTCGCTGCTGGGTCAGAGGCGAGAGCGCGGCCGGTCGGCGGTCGACTGTGGACTTCGAGGTCCTGGCGACACCCAACCGATGTCGACGTCCGTATCCGGCGGCTTGTCCTGAACGGCTAAGCGGTGGTGGGGGTGGGCAAGGCGCTCACGGAGAAGAGTTTGCCGTGGATGCGCCACGCGTGGGGAAGGGGTCGGCAGCGGGATTGCCGTCGACGGGGTCAGCTGTGTAGTTTGAACAGCCTCCTATTCTACAAACATTTCTTCATTACTAGCAGCAACGTCGAACTGTCTGTCTGAAATCGCTGCGTGGACTGATCGCAACCACAGCTGTTCTCATGATGTGCGCAAACGCTCAACACATTCGCACTGCACAAACACACGGAGTACAAAAGGCAAGGACGATACGAGAAAGTCAGTGTTCGGTATCGAGCGCCTCTGTCGGACGGACGTGTCGGCCGAAGAAGCAGCAGAGGCCGTCGAGGGCGCCGGTCGCGCGACGTCGGCGCTCCTTCGCCTTCAGCTGCTCGTAGTAGGTGTGCGCGTCCAGCGCGTCGGCCGCGCAGACTTCGTCCAACGGCACACGGCCCTCCAGCACCAGCCGGGCCGCGCTTCGCGTCCGACGCTCCGTCGCAGAAAGGTAGTCGCCACGGGCGCGCCTCCCCTCCAGCAGCGCGCAGTCGGCTCGCATGAGAGGCTCGCAGCGCGCACACGGCCGCACGGCCGCGTCGAGCGTCACGCGCGTGCTGCACCGCTCCTCCTCGGCGACGGACACGAGCGACGTCGACCGGCCGCAGGCGACGGCCGCCGTCCGGTCCTCTCCGAAGGCGGCGTGACTCAGCAGGGAGCCGCCGAAAGACGCCAGCACCTCCGCCCAGTCGACGTTCGAACGTCGGGCGCGGCGGCCTGCCGACGAGGCCGTGCAGAACGTTGACGACGACTGCGTGTCGTCCGTGCTGTATCTTGTCGAAACCGGGTGAGACGGCTTCGGCAGCTCCGCGACGCAAGCCGATCTGACCGAGTCAGCGTTCTCAGACGACACTGCTGCGTTTGGCCGTTGAATCTTGCGGACACCTTGGCTTGACGACTCGCACGTGTAGGTTGGCTCGCAGTGGTCGGCTTCTGTCGGCATCGAGAGCACATGGTCGTCACCAGTGTCTATGGTTGGAGCGATGCCTAGGACTTCTGTTGGATGCGAGCATTCCTTGTCATCTCCGCTGCCTTGGCTGGTTCGCATGTCACTACGCCTCTGCTCAGAGCAGCCCCCGGCGGCTCTTCCGTCTTCTTCGAAGGCCGCTCTCTCACTGGATTCCGGTGCGTCTCCCAGGACTTCGTCCAGCTCCGTCTGCGCTTTGGGCGTTCTACCAACGTTGGTCCCAGCCTCTTCTGTCGCGTCTGTTGCAGCTTCAAGTGGGCCGGGCGATATCGTCATCTCTGCAGCTGGGGCGTCGTTCGAGTTGACTGCGGCGGTGGGTCGGCGGCGACGTCGGTTGACGAGATGCAGCAGCAGCAGCAGCGTCGCCACCGCCGTCAGGCACAGCAACGCGCCGACCGCCATCCAGGTGGAGCGGCGCCGCTTCAGCGCCTCCTCGGCCTCGAGTCGTCGCCTTTCCAAGCGGGCCGACCGTCGCTGCGCAAACACCAGCATCGACGCCACAAAAGCGCACACGTGCTTTACATAAGCGTGCATTGTTGTGTACAACTCAGATTGAAATGCGTTCTAAACTAATTTATTTCTAAACAGAACTGAGGATGGTTGGCATTGAATTCCACTCTGTGATTTCAATAGAATGTTAATATATTTTGGATTTGTTTTGTGTAAAAAAATTAAAGGTTGAAAGGGGACAGCCCCGCCCCCTGAGGTTTCCTTACTGTACCGCGCGCAGATGCCCTGTCGCCCCTCGTGCCCGCGTCGTGCCGTCGTATGCGGTAGGGTGGGTTTGACGCGACTGTCGATCTCCTTTCCCGCTCCCCCCCTCCCCCTCAATCCCGCATCCCCATGTCCACCCCATCTCTTCTTTCTGTTTATTTTTTGTGCGTTTATTATGCTCACACTATGCCCCGGTACATCTCCCTCTACTGCCTCAGGTCTAACACGCCCTTCGCGCCTTCTCCCGCTGCGCCTTCCGCGCGCCCACGTCCTCCCTCTATCCTTTCCTTCTTCTATTTCATCCTCAGTCGTAATGCACAATCATGTCATCATACCCGCCATTCCTTAGACGCTCTCCGACCTCTTATCCCGAGTACCGGCGATACCTCATAGCTCATTATTTTTCCTTGCTCCTCCCTCATTATTTCCACACCCCCTCACCCTCTCCTCCCTCTACAGTAATACCCCCTCCTTTTCTTTCCCATCGTCAGATCTTTGCCGCATTACCCATCTCCTCCATCGCGTCCACACAGCCTACTCTTCATCAAATTCATATCTAACTAGCCCTCTACCTCCTCCACTCTTCTCTCCTCCATTCATTTATTCACAAATCAACATACCCCACCCCAACCAACTAGCTATTCATCAAAACTACAATCACAACCAAACACACAAACCGCCACAATACCTAGTTTTTTCATCCTTATCATCTTTCTCCTCTCTCCCCCAAATCAAACCTACACCTACTCTATCTCTTTTTTTTTTTTTTTTCTTTTCCCATTTCCCTAGCCCCCCACAGCAAGCTTAACCTTTGTTCGTTGACCCTTCCTGCGACTAGCTCCACTCTCCCATTTCAACGTCTCTCGCGTCTCTCCCGCTTAGCTCCACATATCAATCAATAAAACTAACTAAAAAATTTAACTCTCAAAAAAAATTTAGAAAATCAAAAACAAAAATAATAAAAAATTATAAATTATAATATTTTATAAAAAAAAACTATAGATTCATATTAATTGAAATTAATTATTTAAATATAAAAATAAACAAGAAAAAAAAATATTATTAATGAAATTAAAAGAAGAAAATAATAATAAAAAAAAAAAAAAACTTGAACAAGTCTAGAATGTTCCGCGGAGCCGGAGAATTCGAAACGATATTCGCAAGGCTGGGCAAATTGCTTCGCATGAGTTGCGCTTGAGCGTGCAATTAAAAGTCGGCGGCCACGTCTGTTAATTAATGAGACATGTGACACTGGCACGGCGTTTACGCGATTTGCAGGTATATCATTGACTGTCCTGCGATCTCAAAAGCTGGCTTGCGTGTGTAGAAACTAGCGGTCGATGCCTCGCTGGTGGTGGTTGTGGTGTTGTTGCGCGGCGACGGTGGCGGCGTACGAGCTGCGGTTGGGCTTCCTGTTCCCGCACGAGATGACGGAGGACCGCTCGAAGGTGCTCAAGGATGTCGCCTTCTCCACGAGCGCCGGCGCCGTCGCGATCGCGCTCGAGCGCGTCCGACGCGACGCCATCTTGCCCGGAGCCAACATCACGTACGCAGCTGCGCAGCAACACAACGTTTCCTACCCGAAACGCGGTCCTTGATCGCTTGAGCGCAAAGAGCAAACGAGGGGGTGTGCAATATGTTGACTTGAGAATGGTGTCGATGGACTTGTGCCCATGGCATTCACTGCCAGAGCAGCCGAAAGACGGCGCAGTGTGGTTCAGAGTCGACTCGCGCTACTCGCAGTGCGACGAGAGCACGGCCATGGGCGTCTCCACGGAACTATTCGGTGACGGTGTCGTTTGAGCTCACGCGGGTCTGACAGCAGAAGCAACTGTTGTAATTTGCATAGGGAGTCACACAGTGCCCTAAGGGGGAACTACGTAGTTTCAACCTCCACTTACCGGGGCACAATTGTAGGGTGTACTATTGGGAGCGGGCACTATTGCTTCATGATTCATGATATTCATGATATGCTGTCTATGATATGATAAGCTGACACCGTCGAAACCGGACAATCAATTAGCAAGTAGGGTTAAAGCGCTTAAGCGTGATGACTGCCGAGCGTACACCGTCCATCTGGCTCAGGCTCTGTCGACGTCATGTTTGGACCGCCGTGCTCGCTTCGTACGTAAGTTTGAAACTACAGTCAGCCCAGTCCTAAGACGTTTCTATTTCGCTTTTTTTTTGAAAGACGTGGCGCTGCTGCACTGCACGACGTATGTACGGGATTCAATTGGTGTCGTTGCTCGATTCGTGCATTGTACGCGTTGTTCTGCGTATAGTTGTGGGTGTTTGTGGCTTCAGCGGCTCTGATGGTGGGCGCGGTGGCCAACTACTTCAACGTACCGCAGTTCAGCTGGGCCGCGTCTGCTGTCGAGTTGGCTGATGTCAACAGGTTCCCCACGCTGACTCGCGTCATCGGCTCCGCAGTCAGGTGGGCCAGCGCCCACGGAGAACCTCACTGACGACCGACGAGGACGAGCGCGCAGGCTGGGCCGGGCGCTGAAGGAGCTGCTGCGCTACCTGGGCTGGACGCGCGTCGCCCTCTTCTACACGGACGACGGGGGCACGCGCAAGTGTCTGAGCGTGGCGCAGGGCGCGCTCCGACAGCTGCCCAAGGCCGACGTGCACGTCGTCTACGTGCACGAGGTGCTGCGCGAGACGCCCACAGACGAGGAGATCGACAAGTTCCTCAACCACTTCCACGCGCTCACCAGAAGTGAGTGCGCTCGCCGCCGGCGCGCGTGAGGTGTCGGTCTGACGGGTGCGGCTCTCGCAGTCGCGATCGTCTGCGTCGACCTGGACGAGGACCACCGGCGGTTCATGTTCCGCGCCATGGAGCAAGGTCTGACGGGCGAGGAGTACGTCTACCTCATTCCCTCCTATGTGCGCAGCGAGAACCAGACCGACGTCTGGGTCGACCGCAGCGTCGGCACCAGCGCCCGCGGCTCCGACGCCCAGGCGCGCGCCAGCATGCAGAACGCGCTCTTTGTGAGTCGCGCACGCACGCACGCTCGCACGCACGCACGCACGCACGCACGCACGCACGCGCGCGCGCACGCACGCACGCACGCACGCACGCACGCACGCACGCACGCACGCACGCACGCACGCACAAACTCGGCCGCGCAGCGGTGTCGAGCTCGCGCCTCTGCTCACCTCAGTTCGAAATGCTGCTTGCCGAGGACGCGGAGCTGTTCGCCTTCAAGAAGGAGGTGATTCGAAGCGTCCAGCGCTGGCCCTTCTACTACAGGGACGCGCGGGCCGACGAGGGAGTGGTACGAGCGCGCCGGTCCTTGGTGTAAGTCGGCGGACGAGCGACAGCCAAATCGGTTTACAGGGCTCGCTCTACTCGCCCTTCCTGCACGACGCCGTCGTCGCCTACGCGCTCGCGCTCAACCGAACGCTGGAGCGTGGCCAGAACAAGAGCGACGGTCGCGCCGTCATGGAGAACAGCAAAGGGATCAGCTTCAAAGGTACTGCACCCCATGCGCCCCATCAGCGTCTGCAGGTTAGCTACGCAGCTGCATCGTTGTCGACACGCTCTTGCCAGGCGTGAGCGGTCACGTGGTGCTAGACGACGTGGCGGGCCGCGAGCCGACGTTCGTTCTCAAGGGTTTCACGCAGGACGGCAAGCTCACCCAGCTGCTACAGGCGCAGATGCATATTAGCGATACGAGCGTGAGTCACCTTTCTTACCTTTCACACTTACCTTTCTCTCAGCAGCATTGATATACAATGTGCATAGGTGCGCATAATTGTACTTGTACATGTCATCTCATGTACTGAACGTTTCCTAGGCTGTTTGTGCGCTGAATCGCTCTAGCGCACGTTTTGTTGGTCGTTGGTCAGTCTGAAAGTGAATACCTAAAAGTGTGCCCTCTTGCCATGAGAGGATTGGTTGCGCTTTTGCCATGGTTGCCAGCTTGTGTACAGCTAGTTATAATACCTAGGCATGTTTGGTATACCCGTGCCCGTGTGCACGGGTCACATGACAGTACACGACAGTACACGTGACACAAGTACGTTGGCGGCCGTATTCAAATTAGCGACTACCGTACGACGCGCAGACGAGTCAGGATCGGCTGGCACAAGGAGAGAAGAAGGTCAACCATGTTGTTGGCCGGACGTTGACCGCGCAGGGCCGCAGAGGCCGTCTCGTCGCGTGTGGCAAGACGCTGTGCTGTCGTTGCAGCGGATCATCAAACCGCTGGTGCCAGAGCACGTCATGTGGGCGACGCGCAACGGCTACCGGCCCACGTGGCACCCGCGCTGCGGCTGGACGGGAGAACTGTGCGCCGACAACGACGTCGACGCCCTCGTCCGGCTCGCCCTGCCGCTCGGCGTCGCTCTGCTGCTGCTCACAACGCTCCTCGTCGCCGGCGGCGTCCTCTACTACAGGTATGTACGCCCATTCCTTTCTAGGCGCCCTGCACCCTCTCGCGTACCCAACGACGCACCGATTTGTTCTGTCGAAATCAGTTTACTGTACGCGCGCGCGCGCGCACTCGACTGCGAATTGAGCACTTGGTTCAGACGCGCCGCGCTCGCCGGCGAAATGGCGCAGATGTTGTGGCGTCTCGACTCGAAGGAGATCCAGAAACTCGTCGAGATGGTTGTTGTCATGGCAGTCGCGTCGCTGGAACTCTGTGTCCCTCTATTTCAGCAGCATGATGGCTCGCTGGCCACGATTGCGACTACCGTGTCTGATGACGTGGCTAACATCGTGCTCAGCGGCAACGAGCGCGTCGCCTATTACGGGTACGCTTTGCGGTTAACGTAAAACTTCCAAAGAGCACACACACCCAGCGTGTTGCCGCAATCCTCCAATTACAGTACGGTCCAGGGTAGAGAATTGGTTAGAAAATGAGCACCCGGCGTGTTCATGGATCATGGGAGTATTTTACCGTACTGCCATCACCAGAAGCGCAAACCACCTTCAGGGGTCGTCTGGTCTGGCTCAAGTACCATCAGTCGAGTGTGGTGCTCAGCAGCAAGGAGGATCACATGAATCTCAAGACGGTCGGGTTGCCGTTTCGATGTTTTCGCAGCGCTTCCAAAACTCGAGCGTTCAGCTACGCGACTTCATGCACGACAATTTGAACCCCTTCATTGGCCTCTGTCTGGACGGGCCGATGCCCTGCAGCGTCTGGGGCTACCAGACGAAGGGCAGTCTCCAGGTGTGGGGCAGAGTCTCTGGCAGGGAGCACCGAGGGTGCCACACGCACTAGGTCGTAGTAAGAAGAGTGACTCTTAATAGGACGTACTGCTGAACTCGGCGATTCGTCTCGACTGGTACTTCAAATACTCTCTGATTCGCGACCTCATTTCGGCGAGTTCTTATGTAGCCAGTGCGCCTGCGCCAAGGCAAACGATGGATCGGTGCAGGGCTTGGAGTACCTGCACGAGAGCAACCTTCGGTCGCACGGCCGCCTGTCGTCGCGCAACTGCGTCGTCAGCAGCCGGTGGGTGGCGCTCGTCTCCGACTACGGACTCACGTCCATGCGTTCGCACGACGCGTCCTGCGAGGGTGCGTGCGTCTCGGCCGCCCCTGCTACTGGTGCTGCGCGTGGAGCGTCGCCGCCTGCAGCTCTGCTCTGGACGGCGCCCGAGCTGCTCCGCATGGCAGCCGCGCCCGACGTCGGCACGCAGCCCGGCGACGTCTACAGCTTCGCCATCATCCTCCAGGAGATCATGGCTCGCGACACGCCCTTTGGCTACTACCGCAAGTCGCCCCAAGGTCCAGAGCCGACCGAGCGCTACAGGAGGCCTCTCTAGACGCTTCGAGGAGACCAGCGCAACGTCGCTTTAGAGATTGTCAACTTGGTGCGCGCAGGACTCGACCCGCCCTTCCGTCCAGAGTTGGACAACCAAAATGACGCCGACCTGGATCCAGGTATATACGGATTCGGCCGAAAAATGGAAAGCGGGGGCGCAGAGCGCTTGGTTCACGCTAGGAATGGTGACTCTGATGCGCGACTGCTGGGTAGAGGACCCAAAGTCCCGGCCGGACGTCAAGCACGTGCGCAACGCCATCAAGCGGATGAATCGCGGAAGGTATGTATGCCTCTAACTTTGGCTGCCTTTGACTTTCGCGATTGAACAGGGAGGGAAGTTTGCTGGACCACGTTATGAAGATGATGGAAAAATACGCGGCGAACATGGAATCGACCATCACCGACCGAAATAAGCAGCTCGTCGACGAAGTCGCTAAAACCGACGCTTTCCTTTATGAGCTACTCCCGAAGTAGGCATCGACTGCGACGAGGCGCTAGAGACGGCAAAAAAAATATCGCGACCTCAAGGGACGTTGCCGACTTGGTGAAGACCGGCCAGACGGTGCAGCCGCGCACGATCGACAGTCTGACGATCGGCTTCAGTAGTATCGCCCACTTTACCGACATCGTCCACTTGTCGACGCCCATGCAGATCGTGACCCTACTCAACGACATCTACTTCACGATGGACGAGATCTTGGCCCAATACCCCACGGCCTTCAAGGTGACCTGCCGTCGCCCGCTGTCAATTACAGCGAGAAGGAGTTACAGTAAATCCTCATGACTAGTAGGAATTGGGCGCCGCGTCGCCCACAGGCCTTGCGAGCGCTCGACTTCTCCCAAGGGGATTGGAGACTCCGCGCTCCCGGGTGGGAGTTGAACCCCCGACCACGCGAGGAGGCCGAAACGACGCCATAGTCCACTGAGCAACGCTGCTGCTGCCAGTTTGCGCTGTTGTTGTTGTTCAGGTGCAGACGGTCAACGACACGTACATGATCGCGTGCGGCGTCAACGAGAGCGGACCGGTGGCCGGCACGAAGGGGACGGGCGGCGTGACGACGTCAGAGGCGCGCGCCCGTCAGCACGTCTGCGTGGCCGCCGACCTCTCCCTACACTTCCAACTCAAGACGGGCGGATACGCGATTGCGCACCTTCCAAAGGAGAAGTTCAACTTGCGAATCGGACTGCACACCGGTTCGTGTCCAGTTACCGTCCATGCTGTGCTGAGGACGGCATTGCCGACGGTGGCGCCTCCGCTCAGGCGCCGCCGTGGGCGCGGTGATCGGCCAGCAGACGCCGCGCTACTGCTTCTTCGGCGAGGCGGTGGGCACGGCACAGCAGCTGCACGAGACGTCCAAGGGTGACTACGACACTGTCGCGGCTGCTGACTCGGGTGGTGCTGCTTGCTGGCTACTCGCATTTCAGCCGGCACGGTCCACGTCTCCGAGAGCACGAACACCTACTTGACGGACATCATCGGCGGCTACATCACCAAGCCCAGAGGCGAGATTCAGCTCAAGGTCGTTCTCGCTGAAGCTGTGGCAAGCCTCTCCCTCCTCACCGTTTCAATTTTCCACTGCAGGACAAAGGGACGATGTTCACGTTCTACCTACTAGGCAAGAAAGTGAACGCCATCGATGACAAGACCTACTCGGCATCGCACGGCAGCAGCTCCAAAAGCCGCAAGAGCTAGACGACACCGGCCCTCTGGCGCATTCCATTTGCTACTACCATTGCTTGCCTATCCACAATTATTTGTCGCTTTTCCACAATTCAATTTCCACAATTCGGATCATTTTTTTTTGCTTTGCCTCTTTTGCGATGTCTTGCTTTACAATTCTTGGTATTTGGATATAAATGACGGTTGCGTCGCAATTTGTTGCGGCATTTTGTGTTGTGTCCGTTGTTGACATACAGAGTTGACTGGCACCAGACCCTGTTACACGTATGGGTGTCGATCAACTTTTGAGAACACTGCATATAATCGGCATACGGTAATTTGTAGTCTTGATTTGCCCTCTGCTGATCGGTTTCGTCATATGACGAATTTCAATTTTAGGCCTTTAGGCCTTCTATCGTACTACCTACCGTAATCTGCTCATTAGAAATGCATTAGAAACGCCCAAATACAAGAGCACGTCCAATTAGAAGCACAGTGCTTGTATGAGCTTCGTACCACCATCGTAGCGGACCGCACAGACGCACCCAGGGCCCGAATTTCTGTTAGCTGGTTGTGGTCAACATGTGGTTAACAACAGTCAACAGCTGTAGCTTGTCCTTTCTATACAATTCCAGAGAAGGGATATATGGTGGTGATCGTTACAGGCGTGTGTGTGTGTGTATAAGCCATGACCGCCGAAGGCGGCATGGAAGGGGCGGTTGCCCCCCGGGTCTGTGGCGTTGGTCTGCCCTCCCTCCGCCGAGGGTGGATAGGCAGTCCAGGCTGCACGTGGATCAAGGCCTCGTGATCCTCCGACTCCTCGGAGGCGAGAGCGGAACCTTGACCCGGACGTCCCACAGGTGGAAGCCCGTCCCACAGGTTACAGGCGTTGGGGGGGGAGAGAAATTTGGTCACAAGAGGCCGAATCTTGGTCCAATCGAGGCGAATTGGGTACCATTCGGTTCGTCTCCACGAGCGTGGATGGCCTCTTGCGTGGATACCTCTTGTGTGAATGGCCCTCTATAAAGGACTTTATTATAGTTTTTTGAGAAGCTTCACAAAAACCGTCATTCGCCATTGCAGAAAAGGTTGTGCAGACGTGTCTCAAAACAGCATTGCGCTGCGTTCCTAATCGGCAGTTTACGATAGGTAGCAAGGTAGCAACGGCAGCTTAGATCCTATTTTGCGTATTTTTTAAAAAAAGTTTGCTACAGGTTTTCTGTTTAAAAGAGCGTGCTTGAGGAGAGAGCCAGAGTATTTGAAGAAAACGATGCCGCCGAAGCGGAGAAGAAAGGCGCTGCCGCCGTCGGAGGCGGGCACGGCGGGTGCTGGAAGCGAGCCCGACTCGACGTCAGCTCCGCCGAAACGGCCGCCGCCTCCCATCGACACTCCGATGGCTGCCTCGGCTGCGGGCGCGGACGCGGCGTCGACGATCGTGCTGACGTGCGGCGACGGCGACTTTGGCCGACTGGGCCACGGCGAGCGCTCGCAGTCGTCCAAGCCGCGCCGCGTCGACGAGGGCGAGTTGCCGCGCGCCGGCGGCGTCGGCGTCGTCAGCGTCGCCGCCGCCAGCTGCCATTCGTTGGTGCTGGACGAGAGAGGCCAGGTCGCGCCCGCGGCTCGCGCGTACAACCGTCTTTTGCGCATTGCTCGCTTTTGCTGCAGGTCTATTCGTGCGGCGCCAACGATTACGGGGCTGTGCCTGTCGAGGGAGGCGGCTCGACCGTGCGGCAGTTCAAGCGAGTCGCCGTGCCGGCCGAGCTGCTCAAGGTCCACGGCCGCGTCGTCGACGTCCGCGCCGGCTCCAGCTTCTCGGCGGCGCTCACGAGCGGCGGCTCCGTCCTCTGCTGGGGCTATATTCGAGTGCGCGCGTGCGT
This sequence comes from Paralinhomoeus sp. GSCO2_6, assembly GCA_030248085.1. Lineage (NCBI taxonomy): Eukaryota > Metazoa > Nematoda > Chromadorea > Monhysterida > Linhomoeidae > Paralinhomoeus > Paralinhomoeus sp. GSCO2_6. The sequence continues at coordinate 97,664 of JASAMY010003309.1, forward strand.
GCGTGCGTTCGCGGCGGCCGACAAGACGCGCTCGCGTCCACTCCACAGGGCAATTCGGGCAACCTGGAGAACCAGCAGATTCTGGAGGCGATGCAGAAGGGCGTCGTGGTGCTGGTCGACGGCCGGCGCGAGCACAAGGTGACGAAGCTGGCGACCGGCGCCAACCACCTGCTCTGTCTCACGACGCGAGGCAGGGCGCTGAGCTTCGGCGACGGCGAGCTGGGACAGCTGGGCCGCGGCCTCTCGAATAGGAACGGCCTCACGCGCTCCTGTGCGTTCTCTTGCGTAGCCACGGAAATTGATTGACCCGGGGATGTTAATCGGGATTTTTGGGATGAATTTTATGCATCGATATTCGAAATGCCACCCAAACTGTACTTTTGTGCTTGAAAATGTACCAAAGAAGGCTCGAAATGTGACCCGAAAGCCATTTACGTGTAGGTTTTATGCGAAAAAGCGCTCAATTAGACGGCCATAGTCACTCTGCGCTGTGTTTCACTTTTTTTTGTCATCTTGCGCAGAACATTGGCTTGAGATTCAGAAAAATCAAGGTGTGCGCGGGGATCAAGCGCGCATCCCCAAATTTCCTTCGGGATAGGGGCCTTCGGAAGTATGCCCCCCCCCCAATGTGCGCGTGTGCGCGTGGGTCCGATGCCTGGGCGTGCCCTCGTTGCAGGCCGACTCAAGGGCGCGTGCGAGGTGAGCGTGGTCGTGGACGAGCCGGAGGCCGCGGGTGGAGGGCGGAGGAAGCGTCGGCAGCGGCATTTGGACTTCTGCGACGTGTGGGCGGGCAGCGACTGGGGCGTGCTGGCGGGCGACGACGGCCGCCTCTACGGCTTCGGCCTGAACAACTGCTCGCAGCTGGGAGTGCCCGAACGCCTCGAGCCCGACCTCGACCCCGTCGACGGTCACCAGCTGACCGACCCCCTCACCGGCCAGCCCAAGCTCGTCGACCGCAATCGCTGTCTCGCGACGCCGACGCGCATGGAGGCGTTTGAGACGGTGGAAGAGGACGCGGCCAACTGGCTCGAGATCGGCGGAGAGCACCATCTGATCGCGCTGAGACGAGACGGCGAGTGACGGCCTCACCATATAGCCACTTTGGGCTCTGGCGACGCTGCCGCTCTTCAGGCAAACTCTTCGGCATTGGCCGGAACACGGGCAACCGACTGGGTCTGGGCAACTGGAAGTCGGGGGAGGAGCAGAACGCGCAGATGCGGGCGCTCACCGAGATCACGCTCTCCGACGACGACGAAGACGACGACACGGAAGAAGACGAGGGCGGCTCCTCGAAGCTCGTCGGCCTGTCGGTCAACTCGAGCGGCGCCATCGTCTGGGACGAGAGGGGTGCGCGCGCGCGCTTTATTCGTCCACTGCTCCCGTGCGCCAGGCCGGGCGGTTTGCAGGTCGAGCTTACGCTTGGGGTGCCAACGTCTCGCAGGAACTGGGCCTGGGCGTGGACGCGGACGACGTCGAGAGGCCCCGCCGGGTCCGTTCCAAGCATCTCGACGGCTACCGTGTTACGCAGGTGCCCCCCTCGCATCTCCATTGCTGTAGCTGGGTAGCGGATAGGTACAGTTCACCCCCCCCCCCCACTCGAGCTTTGGTCCAACCTCACTGGCTCCAGTGACTCCCCCACCCCCGGGCCAAGAATTAATTAATTTCGCCTGTGGGTAGTGCTAAGGTGAAACTGACAACAACAAAGTTCAGGTAGGTTCCCACTTCCGACTTGGAAAATGTGGGATTCACCCCCGCCCCCATCTCCGATCTGCAGTTACACTTTCCTCACTCCTTTCTTGCTGGTCAGTCTCGCTCAGTCTCGGTCAGTCTGTCCATAGGTGTCGGTGTCGGAGCAGCACGCCATCTTCCTGGCCAGACGTCAAACCGAAGGCTGAGCGGACGCGACTCCCACTCGAACGCGAGATAACTCATGGTGCGATTTTTAGGACAAATAAATAGAGTGGATTTTCGGCATCTAGGTAGGTGGCCACTCCTCACAGGCAGGTACCCACCCGTCCACTACTAGAATAGGATAGTTGAAACTGACAGTTGAACCGACCGTAGCTCGTGACGTGCGCGCGCTTTTCGAATTTTGAATGGAAGATGAAATTCAAAGCTGCGTTTTTTTTTCGTTGTTTTTTCATGTGCGAGAGAACCGAGTTCGTTGGTCTCTTGTCGTCTGCGTGGCGCTTAAAGTAAATAGAAAATCGACGTGTTTGTGGTGATCAGTTGAACTAACTTTGCTGTACCGTGGTTGGCACCATCGCAGAAGTACCCCACCACCCTGCCTTTGCACAAATTGGGTTGGTCATCCTTGAACCGCAGCCCCCCCCCCCTCCAGATTATTGGCATGCTGCTGTTTTAATGGTTCGAATTGTTTCCAACCGTTTTGACCCAAATGCACATCCATCGCCGTGGTTAGCTGGGTTTCGGTCGCCTCTTTTCGCCAATTCGGCCTAGTTCCTTCGTTTGTTTCAGTGATCTCGTCTCAAGGTGCGTCAGTCTGCCAGTAGAATGTCGGTGCAGGGCAGCAGCGGTCCGGAGGCACGCTGGCTCAAGAACCAGGTGATATGGGCTCGCTGGGACGAGGAGGAGGAGGTGGGCGGCTCTGGGCGCTGGTACCCGGGGGTCATCATCGACCCCCTCGACCAGTGGGTCGGTCTCGAGCCCCAGAAGGAGGCGCACCAACACCTACTCTGGCTCGGCGATGGACGCATCTCCCTCGTGCGTGTCCTAGTATGCTGTAATGGCGACACCCTAGGCCAATGGCAAACCCCCTCCCCTCTCCCCCCCCCCCTCCCTTAGCAATTTAGGTTCAGGTTTGGGTCAACGCTTCCACAATTTTCGCCTGCGGCTCCGACTTTACAGCAAACTATGTAATTTCGAGGTCCAGAACCGGTGCTGAGAGTCAACAGCTCGTAAGAATTTACCGTTCATGTGCCGTTTCAAGGTTGCTGGCTTGGTTTTCGCGTTCTGGGCGGTCTTCGCCATTCCCAACGAAAGTCATCCCCCCCCACTTAGCGAAAATCTTGCGACGCCCCTGCTGCAGTTGTGTGCCTGCCGCCTTGCAGATCCCTGAGTCGGACCTGCGCGACTTCTGTCTGTCGTTCGTCGCGTGCTTCCCTCGTATGGCGAAGGGCAGTCGGTACCGGAAGGCCGTCGGCATCGCCGTGAAGCTGGCCGCGGCGCGCGCGCAGGAGTCCATAGGCGCCGAAGAGAGGTGGACCGACTGGGCGACGGCCAACCTCCATCGCTTCATCGAACTCAGTGCGTACACGCGTCTGTCAACGTCGGTGTTTGGCTGCTGCTGCTGCCGACAGAGCGCTGGCTCTCCCATATCTGCAGCGGTGAGCAAGTCGTTCTACAACGCGCTCAAGCCCACCACGTCGCCGGAATCGAGCTCGTCGAAAGCCGCAAGTGGAACTAAGAGACTGTCGACGACAGCGACGGTGCCGACGAAATCGGCGTCGGCGGCCGAGCAGGCGAAGAACTCGGACAGCGAGTCGAGTCGCGAGCCAGACTCCCCTGCCACCACCGCCGCCGTCCGGCAGCAGCAGCAGCAGCAGCAGCAGCGCAAGCCGCCCGCCGACCGCGGTGACTCACTGACCTGTCGAGTTTTGAGAACTTCAAACCGTAGACAAGCAACGATTAGGCGGGCCAGGATTACGTTTCTCCGACAAGATGGGTTGTCGAGTCGCCCGGGCAATTGGAGCGTTCATTCGTTGCCCCATTGGAGTATTAATTTAGCTCCGTAGAACCCCCCCCCCCCCTCAACTACCGGAGAGCCGAGACGACGCCCCGGACCACTCGCTCGACACTCACTGATTGCTCCTCACTCGCGGCCGGGATGTTCAGTGGAGAAATACGGCGTCGTGTGGGCGCCCAAGCCGGACGCCGACCACCTCTTCTGGCCGGCGCTGGCGTCGAGGAACGCGGACGACGACAGCCTCGTCGATCTCGTCTACGTACACAAGCCCGCCTTCAATCGCACGGTTCTCTGCCCTGGCGCGTGCGCCCTGGGACCCGGGCGGAATTGACGACTAGCTAGCGCCGCTCTAGCTGCCCAAGTCCTCGACGCGCGACTTCTGCGGCGACTTCGTGAGCGCCTTCAACGAGAAGCAGGCGGAGGAGGACCGCGCTTTCACCGTCGCCATCGTCAAAGTCGCCTCGGTGCGTGTGTGCCGGTGCGTGCGAGGTGCGTGCTCGCGCCGACCGAGTGGGATGCAAGCCGCTCTCAGGCGGTGTGTCGCAAGAAGAACCTGAAGCCCGAGGTGCCGTTCGGCAGTTGGGGCGCCCGCGCGCTGCCGCCCCACCGCGGCGTCCGCTTCTCGGCCAAGGACGCCGCCACACTCGACGACCAGGTGTCCTGACCCCACTCCCCCCCCCCTGACGACAACCTTATTGATCTGCGGGTATGGACACACTACGTCGAACTACAAGTTCAGGGCACGATCAAACGTGTCGAGGAGGGGTCGCCTCCAGACGAGGACTGCCGCGTCGAGCGCGAGAAGACGAAGAAACGCAAGAGGTCGTCGACGTCGTCTTCCGCCCGGGTAGTGAAGAAGGAGTCGGCGCCGTCACCGCCGCCGAAAAAGAAGAAGGCACGCGACTTGATTCCCGCTCGCTCCAAGCGCCGCCGCTTCCTCTCGCCACGACCGGCTTCTATGGCCGATTCAGGGCCGGCCGCCCAAGCGAGCCGCGTCGCCGGCGCTGCCGCCGCCGTCTTCCGCAGCCGCCAAAGGATCGCCGAACAGACCTTCCGACAAGCCGGGCCGCGGCCGTCGCAGCGCCGCCGTCGACGTGGACGTCTTGAAGGTGCCGCTCGACCAGGGTGGGTAGGCGCGCGCGCGCGCGCGCGTCTCAGCTCGTGCGCTCGCACGCCAGCACACGGCTGCTAACGCGAACCTCTGAAGGTTGGACGCGCGAGATTTGCATGCGACACACGGTGGGCTCGAACAACAAGACGGGCGACGTCTACTACCTCTCGCCCGCGGGCGGCAAGAAGCTGCGCAGCTGCAAGGAGGTCGCCGCCTACTGTGAGTGGGGCCCGTTGACGACGGACAAGGGTTGCGACGCCGTTTGTGCACGCTTTTGCGTGTCGTCTCCACCCACCACGCGAAGGAGGGGTCCATTGGAGACGGAACTGCCGCGAAACAACACCAAAACGACGACATAAGCTTTGCAACTAATCGGGCCCATCCCGTCATTTGTGCGCTTACAGCCCCCCCCTTTCCCCCCACTACCGTCGCCTCCGTTGAAAGGGGGATGTACTCGTGGGGACAATTCAGTGTCAACTTTGGGTGACGACTGCGCGCTGACGGAGGCGAATTTCTCATTTAACGACCGCATTCGAACGGAACACGAGAAGGAGCTGCTGAAAGCGAACAAGAAATGAAGAAACGAGCATTCCGCGTCCCCCTGTGCAGTGTGCGTGTGTGTGTGTGTGTGTGTACTCAACTTTTTTTTGTGCTTCGTTTGTAATCCCTTGCATTTTGCCCGTTATCGTTGTTTTTGAGACTGCTCCGTTCTTGTCGGCGCGCCGCCGAGTAGTGGTCGCGTCCTTGCACTCAGTGGCTCGCTCAAGGTGGACGCTTGTTCGCAGATGATGACCCTGAATACAGGATTCGTCTGACGCAATCCTACCGTATTCCGCCGGGAGTGTGGATTCTCGGAAACGAAGGAGAGAGTGACGACGACTCGCTAGGTTGTTCGACAAGCGGCGCGGAGATGGCGGCGCCGGCGCGCCTCGTGGTGCTGGGCAGCGGCTGGGGCAGCTACAGCGTGCTGCGCTGCGTCGACCGCCGCCTCTATCGCGTCATCGTCGTCAGTCCCCGCAATCACTTCCTCTTCACGCCTTTGCTCTGCTCGACCACCGTCGGCACCATTGAGTTCAGGTACCCCAGCCCTTAGACCCGTCAGCGGCGCCCCACTGACATCGTAGGTTGTAGAGCATAGATGCAGAGTATATCCTTAGTGGTAGAATATCGCATCGCGCTCTCGGGGTTGTTTGATTCTTGCTGAATCCACCAAAAACGTGTAGTTCGATATCACTGGATTTGCTCGTGCTCTCACTGCCCTAGGTTATAAATGGCGTTCTTCCGAAAGTGTCTAATTATGCAGTTCTAGACGAGAAGGCACCATGGAGATGCGTGTGCTCTATGGGAAACTGACTGTCTTCGAGCGTTGCCTAGCGTAGCTCCAACAGAATACGCATGACCCTCTTTGGCAGGTTTGCGCAGTCTCACAGGAAATCCAACCCCCAGCTTCGGTCCAACCTGTACGTATCGCAGGTTATTCCCCCCCCCCCTCCTGAATGTGCTTCCAGAGGTGTCTGAGGAGGCGTCTGCGCAGCATTGCCAATTCGTTCGCTTGCGCGGCCCTGTGTGTTCAACACACCGAGCATTTTTGAGGTCCTGTGACTTCATGCCAGCAATAGAAAGTCTGACATTCACACCGCCGAATCTTTTTTATGGCCAGTGTAACGCCCATGAGTGGGTGGCAGGCGGTGAAAGGGCGAGACCGTCGACAGGTCGATAATCGAGCCGGTGCGCAACAGCGGATTCCGACGGGCGGCCGACTTTCAACTGGCGAGCGCCGAACGGCTGGACGTGGAGCGGAGGACGCTGACGTGTCGCGACGCGCTCGACGCGGCGCAGACGTTCGACGTGCCCTTCGACAAGCTCGTCATCGGCGTGGGCGCGCTGCCCAACACGTTCGGCATTCCCGGCGTCGGGGAGCACGCGCTCTTCTTGAGGGTGCGTCAGTCGCCAGAGGTACCACTTTATTCTAGCGGCGGTCATTTCGTCAGAGGCGGAATTTCCACGTCGTACTGTCGCCACGCGACACGGACTGCGCGGCTTCCGATGGCCGGTGTTAGTCGAAGTTGACCTTGAGAAAGAGGACGTTGTGGTCGGCGACGTAGGCGCCGATGGGGTAGATGGCGGCGCCCAGGCACCAGAACATGCCCCACAGCACCGCGCCCGCCAGCATCCAGCAGACGGCCGCCCAGCCCAGGCACCTGTTGTCGACGACGCCTTTGCGTCCTCGCTCTTACGACGCGCACGCACGCGCGCACCAGAAGACGACGACGACGCAGCGCCAGTGGTAGAGTCGCATGAGGTAGCTGCTCTGCGTGAACAGGCCCACCGTGCCTGGGAGCGAGCGTGTGTGCGTGTCGACACGTGTCGCAGTCGGAGACGAGCGCACCGAGCACGACGAAGACGGCGGACAGGAGGAGGACGAGCAGCGCGACGGCGTCGAAGAAGGAGAACTGGGCGCAGAGCGCCTTGTAGTGGGCGAGGATCATGACGATCATCACCGTGTAGTCGAACACTGCAAGAACAAAAAAAAACGTTTTGTCGACCGACTGTCGATGGCGCAGTGTCGACAACGGCACGCACCCAGGAAGAGCAGCGTCGCGAGCCAGGCGTGCAGCTCGCCGCAGCACACCATCCACTGCTCGTCCCAGTCGCCCAGCTCGAAGAACATTCTTTCTCTCTGTCTTGCGACTTTCTATATCGACTTTTTATTACACTGCACTGAGTGAATGTAGCGACTAGTGGTTCTTGCAATGTCAAGTACGAATTGCGGAATGCTTGGCACGGGCGTCTAAAGGTGGTGTTGCAACTCTACTGAAGATGGTTTGACGACTTGCATTCGAAAGGCATCGAAAGTTGACGCGTTCAGGAGATCTCGGACGCGCGCGCGATCCGTTCGCGCATCATGAACAACTTCGAGCGGAGTCTCAATGCCGAGCTGACGGACGAGCAGCGCGGCCGTCTCCTTCACGTCGTCATCGTCGGCGGCGGACCCACCGGCGTCGAGTTCGGCGCCGAACTCTACGATTTCTTCCAGGAGGTGTTGGGGAGGGGGGTCCCATTCCATCGAGCGTATTCTCGCTGCCCCCCCCCCCCACAGGACGTGAGTCGGCTGTACCCGGGCCAGAGGAGGCTGTGTCGGGTCACGCTGGTCGAGTCGCACGCGATCCTCTCCAGCTTCGACAAGCGCCTGCAGAAGTACGCGGAAAAGAAGATCTCGCAACGGGAGAATTTCACGCTGCTCAAGTCGTCCGTTACCGGTGCGTTGCGTGCGTGCCTGTGCATACCTGTAACTGGGGGGGGGGGTTAGCCCGCACTATTTTCAACACTCCGACCCCACAAAATTTTCCCAAGGGATTTTCACCCTGTATTTGACCCTAATTATACTTATCTTTGACCAAAAAATACCAGTAGAACTAAAAAATGGCCAGCTACCCCCCACTTTTTGCTCCAGACACCCCTCCCCCATCAGAATTCGGTCGTTTACCCCCCCCCCCCTCTTCCAGACCCGGTTACAAGTGTGCGGTTACAGTAGTGACGGCCCCATTTAGAGGTGGCCGAGAACCGCGTGTTCCTGAGCGACGGTTCCGTCTTGGATTGCGGACTGACGGTGTGGAGCACGGGCTTGTCGCCCAGAGAGTTCACCAAGAATCTCGACTTTCGCAAGAACAAACAAGGACAGGTGGCTCACCACACGCCACCAGTTTGAAAAAAAGACGTTTCTGAAATTCAAACGCGCATTCAGTTCAGATTCTAACGGACTCGTACTTGCGCGTGCTGGGCTCGGAGAATTGCTTCGCGCTGGGCGACTGCGCCGACATTGAGGGACATCCCCTGCCCTGCACCGCGCAAGTGAGTGCCTCTAACACACTCTCACACAGTGTCACATACACGGACATTACCTACACAGACGCGACCATACATACATACACCCAGACATGGAAACAGGTGCCTTTTAGACGATGGTCCATTTAGGGAGGGGGCGTAATTATAGGGGGGTGGGGGCTTATAGACTCGATGTGGTCTTATAGGGTGAATAATTATAGGAGGGGGCTAATTCTGAGGGGGGCTAAATATAGGGTTTACGGTGAGTACAATTGTGTGTTGTGACCACCGCGCCGCACAGGTGGCCGAACGCCAGGGTCGGTATTTGGCTGCGGCACTGAACGCGCAGGCGAAAGCGAGAGCCGCCAAGGTGGAGCCTTTCTCCTTCAAGTCGATGGGCATGCTCGCCTATATCGGCGACTACGAGGGCCTCTCAGACCTGCCCGAGTTCAAGCTGAAAGGTGTCGAGTCTTGTCGACTGACAGTCTTGTTGTTGGTGTTATGTTCCTCGGGACTTTGTTCGGTGTCTCCTCAGGCTTCGCGTCCTGGTTTCTCTGGCGATCGGCCTACTTGACGCGACTGGGCAGCTGGCGTCTGCGGCTCCAGGTGCCCCTCGACTGGCTGAAGACGCTGCTTTTCGGCAGAGACACCTCACACTTCTGACGCACATGCGGCGCTCTATTGATTGTGCGATAGGCGGCAGCGGCGGCTGTTCAACACACAGTTGTATCTCGTCATGTTCAATGACAGTGGCGCGCCTCTGAAGTCCAGAAATGGCTCGTACGTGAAGCGACATGCCTAAGCAGTTTGTGGAACGTCTTTACTACGCACGCGCCCGCGTCACTCATGCGCCGCTTGCTGCGTGATAAAACCGCTTCGCGACAACAAGCGGCGCCCGCCGCTGAGCTAGGCGCCGAAAATCGATAGCGGCGCCCCTCGTCGCCGCTTCGGCGCCGCCTAGCGACGCGTCGTCGTCCGCAGAGGCGTTCTCGCGTGTCTGTGTCTCCATTGGGTGTGTCGCGAGTCAGGGGGATGGTGCAGTGGGAAGCAATGCGGTCGCTGGCCCTGATCTTGAGCGCCTGTGCGTCGGTGGCGGCGGCGACGGCGGACACGGAGGCGGCCGACTCTTGCGTGGCCGTCTTCGACCGCGCCAAGGGCACGATCATCAAGTCGCGCGAGAGCATCAAGGCCGGCGCCAAGTATCTGACGTCCTTCGAGCGACTGCGCTCGGCGCGCGCCTGCGAGCTCGAGTGCTGCGCGACGCCCCAGTGCAACGTGGCCGTCTACCAGGAGAACAAGGAGCGCGAGTGCTACCTCTTCGACTGCGGCGACGGCGACGACTTCAAGTCGGCAAAGCCGCCCGCGCGCGCCGACGCCGACACCCGCTTGCCTTGCCCATTTCAGGTGCATCTTCAGCCGGCACGACAACTACGTGTCCATGGGCATGATGACGAGCCGCGTCGACTTCGACAAGACGTTCGTGCACGACCAGGCGAAGCACGAGATGGACCTCAGCCTGCTCAAGGCCGGCTGCCTGAACTTACAGACGACGACTAACACTCGACCATTTCTTTCACTGCCAACTGTAGTCTTCCAATTCAGGTGAACAAGAACACAGTACAAGAGCCGGCAGTTGTCGCTGCCCAGCCAACAGACTCGGTCGTCCGCCCGCAGCCACAGCAGGCGCAGCGGAACGGGCAAGCGACCCGCCCGCAGCAACACCAGTCTGCTTCTTACGGCGAGAGGAGGACACCAGTCGACTCGGTCATGAACAGAGAGATTCAGAAGCCGAAGAAGGTGTTCAGCCAGCCTGCTGTGGCCCCTCATATAGCCGGACCCGCCGCCGCCTACGACGGCCGGCCTCCGCCTCCTGCACCGGCGAATCCGCCCATCCACCGGGGCGGTGAGGTCGCCTTGTCTGGCCTGAGAAAAGGACAAATCGATGCTTGGCGCGTCGTTGCAGCGCCGGTCTGCAACCGCTACCAGTGGCAGTGTCGTCGGCAGACGCAGTGCATCGCCGTCTACGACTTCTGCGACGGCATCGTGCAGTGCGCCGACGGCACCGACGAGGACTACGAGCTCTGTCGACAGGCGCGCGCCCGCCAGACGGCCGCCGCCGACGCCGACGCCGCCACGCTGCCCGACGTACGCTACAGGTTGGGAATGGGAAGGCGATGGTTTCACTTCTCTCGACATCGGTGCTAAGGGTAGCGGGTGGCCCAGCGAATGCTGTCTACCAATCGATAGGCGTACGTACAGAATCAATTTTGGCATATAGTATACACACGAAACCAATTGTAGCTCGTAACTAGTGTACCGTATCGGAATTTGGCTCTGATGTTTTTGGTTTTCGTGCCACACAACACATTGACGCCGGTGATCTAGGGAAGAGTTTTCTGTATGCCAAGGTGCCTATCAGTTTCACACTTTTTTAAGTTTCACATCTATTTCTGTGCCTGCCTGTTGTCCATCCATGAATGCTAGGTATTACTGATGGTTCGACACGCATGACGCCACAGTACATTGTCTTCTTCTCTAAATGTGTTGAATATGCTTCAGACACACTCCTTGGAAGTACAATGGCGTCAGGCAGACTGCCGACGATCGACAGCAACAACAGCTGCAGCAGCAGCAGCAGCAGCAGCAGCAGGTCCAGCCGGCAGTTCGGCAGCAGCAGCAGCAGCAGCAGCAGCAGGCGCTTGTCGCAAAGCGGCCGACGGACGCAGTGTCGCCGTTGCGGCCGGTCAGCGGCGGCGAGCTGGCGAGCAGCGGCGCGAGCAACGCGCAGCAGCAGCTGCAAGTGCTGTCGTCGCAGGCGGCGGCGCTCGCGGCGCCGGCTCCTCGTGCCGCGTCGTCGGCAGACGCGGCGCCGCTGCCGAAGGACGGCCGGACGACGGCGATCGTGCTGCTGGCGTTCGGCCTAATGGTGATGGGCGCACTGCTGTTGTTCGTCAGCACGCGCGTCCGCTCCGTGAAGCGACGCAGCAGCAGTCGGCGTCGACGCCGCGTCGTGCCCGTCGGCGGCGGCAGAGACGAAGAGGAGGAGGACGAGCTGCTCATAGGCAAGGGACTCAACCTCTGAGCCTCGACACCGAGCCAGTGATAAACGAACCAATGGCCAGTGCGGGACGAGCGGGTCGGCACCTGTCTGCGCCGACCCGTTCGCAGCTAATGCTGTACAGCGGCAGCATGCCACGGGGCGGCCCACCCTTTTGATTACAGTCCATTGCAGTCTCAGTTTGGCATTGTCACCTTTTTGCCATTTGTAATTGACATCCTGTAAAGGTTATCGATATAGGACGCGACGGCTATCCCTTTTGTTGATCGGTAACCAGTCCTGTTAAATTAACGTCAGTTTCCGTGACCTTCAAGGATTCACTGCTGTACTTCACTACTACTGTGCTATCGCCATGGGTGGGTCGGTTCGCCTTTTATCTATTTCGGTTCCGTTATGTACCTTTTTCGTTTTCACATTGTTGGTTGCCAAGAGTTTATCGTGCGTGTCCACGATTTCACGTAAGGATCTGACAAGGCGTTGCGATTTCCGGAGCGTATTATTTTTCACATCACACTGCGCAGGTGAGAAATCGCCTCAACACCAATGCTCTCAGTGCTCACTCACTGCACATATTATGTGGGCTGCAGCAACTCTGTTTTCTCGCTGATTAGTTTGTCATCGCCAATGTCAGCAGAGACCACAGGTTTTCGGGCAGTGTTCCTTGTAAAAGAAGACGTAGCGCCGACCCGGCCTCGGCAGGTGCTTGGGACAGAACTTCTCCCAGAGTCGGCAGAAGGGCGTCTTGTCGCGACAGCTCTCCTCAATCACAACTCCTGCAACGGTCGCGTCTCAAAGCGTTGGTCATTCGGGAAGCCGCAGACGCTGCAGCTCACCTCCGACAGCGACGCACTGATAGAGTCGGTTGACCTTGAGAGCGTCGCTCTCCGTATAGCCGTCGGTGTTGCCGAGCAGGCGGGCGCCCGACTTGGCCGTGATCGTTGGCAGGCCGTTGCGCGAGAAGGCGTTCGTCGTGTAGTGCATCACGCTGTGAACGTCGTAGCTGAAGAGGTGTCGGTCTATCCTGCTCGGCGAGGCCTCGGACGCGGCTCGGCACTCACGCCACTCCCAGGTGCGTGATCTTCTGCTGGGAGTAGCTGTGGAAGTTCCCCTCCCTGCCCGGCCGGACGTTCTCCCAGTGGACGGAGACGTGACGGTCGCGGTCGGAGCGCGACTGCTCGTGGAAGAAGCCGAGCGCGTGCGTCAGCTCGTGCACGATGATGTGCGGCTCGAGGCAGCCCTGGCCCAGCGACAGCACCTGCCTGCCGCCCACGCGGCCCACGTACGAGTAGCAGCCGCTGTACGGCCTCACCGACACGAAGTCCCTCTCGACCGTGCGCGCCACGAAGCGCACGCACGTCCTCCTGAAGGGCGGCCTCCGTCCGTCTATCCGCCACTTGCTTGCCGATCTCTTGACAGTTGACGCACCTCTGGATGTGGTCCATGGCCTTGGCGATCTTGCGTCTCGCTCGCGCCGTGTAGCGGCGCGACACGTCGTACGGGACGACGCCGCGGGGCCAGTGGTAGTCGGCGTCGCGGATCGCGGCCATTCCCGCCGTCGCGTTCTCCGCTGGCACGCCCGAAAAGGGCGTCCTTTCGAGGACGCGCGCCATCTCGAGCACGCTCTCCTTGTCCACACCTACGGGCCGTGCGCGTCTACTTTGCGATCTTCAGCACCGTCCGGCAAGTCCGGTCGTCGTCACCTTTCATGTCGCCTTCGAACAGATCCGCTGTCTGGGCCGCATTTCGGCTCAGAAAGTCGACGGCGTCTCCACCGAAGGGCACGCTGTCCAAGTCCTCAAACTCCGCCGTACCGAGCGGATTGCCGGGTCCGTCTTTGTGGCACGGGTTGATGTCGCCGTCCACGTCGCACTGGAACGCACCGACCAAAACTCTCTCAAACACTGCCAGACGTCAACGGGGGCGACTCGAATCAAATCGAATCGCAATCGCGAACAACGACTGCTTTTGCACCAGTTGCGAATGAGCAATCATGCAGCCATGTACCTTTCGTCGCCAGCTGTTCGGCTGAGCGACGCAGGACGACAGGGAAAGAGAGACGAGAGCGAGCGCCGTTCTTCGCATATTCGCCACCGCTGTTTCGTTTGTTTCTCCCGGGCGACGACTGGCGGAGTTCGACTACTCTTCTGTTCGCGACGCGTCGGTGGCGCGGTTTAAAAGGGAGATCGCCGCCTCGACGCGACGCGACACTGCGCGAGCGCGCCACTGACTCAACAGAAATGCGCGGAAGAGTGCGTCAAAAGGGCGCCGATTTTACACTTGGCAGAGGCACGCGGTCGGCGTCGACAAACCGCACTCTACGTAAACAGCCCCTATCCGGTGGCGTCTGGACGCGTTTGGCACAATTGGCAAGCGCTGACGTCGGAAGCTCGCCGTGAGTCAGCCGTAGCGCCGCAGCGCCTGAGAGGGAGGCGCGTGAGGAGATTCTTTCCGCGGAACACGCCGCGCTGACGTGCCACCACCCTATACACAATACCACAGTACGAGACCACCGCAAGTCGGCACGCGGACAATCGAAATTCACTCGAGGATCGTAGGAGACTCAGTGGTCAGAGCAGCCGCTCGTACGCCTCCAGGTGGCGCTTGGCGCTCAGGTAGAGCATGCCGTCTAGAGTATGTCTGTGCCAATCCCACAACCAGCCTATGGCCACCTCGAAAACGCTGTTCACCCGCGTAGGTCTTGGGAACGACGGCGGGCACGTCGCTGGGCGCGGCGAAGGTAAAATGGAAGGTGTTGGTGGTGAAGCGGCTGCCGTCCCGCGCGTCGATCGCCTCGGCGTGCACGCGCAGCTGCGAGCAGCGTCGCGACGTGTAGCACACCTACGCGAGTAGGCGAGTTCACTGCCGAGAGAGATTGGGACCAGAAATCGACAAAAAAAAATACGGAGCACCTCAGACGACAGGAAGAGCAAGGAGCCGACCTTCACCGACCGCCGGAACATGATGTCGTCGATGGCGAGAATCGTCGGCCGACAACCACTGCAAACGAAGCGCGCTGTAACCACGTGTGCGCGCACGCACGCACGCGCTCACGCACACTCCATACGCACCCACTCACGACAGGTCATGGACCTCAAAAACGGTAACGAATTTTTCAGGCCCATGCTACATGTCAATTCGCAACTCGCTTCCATTCATTATGCAGTCGAAAGTATACGAGTGCGCGCACAGACGGAGACCCGAACACCATAATTCCATTCAGCGCGACCTTCCAGTTGGACATTCGAATTCCTTTTCCCTCCCTCAGTGACCAACCAGTGAATCCACGCGTTGGCCCACGCTAGCTCGAAGGCGGCCCGCATGAGGAATCCGCCAAAGATCTTTCCGTAGAGATTCTTCTGGTCGGGAAAGCAGATGATCGCCGTCTTCAGCTTCGTGTCCTCCATCCACACGCTGCCCGCAGGCAACAGCCGCTGCCGGAATGTATGCGAACTGCAACACATTACCTGATGGCCACAGATAGGTAGGTTTCAGGACTAGGATTACAATAGCAGCTGTAGCATGACCACACTCTGTAACTGTGACTAGGAACCCACCGCAGGGGTCACTGAGACGCAGGGCATAGGGCCACCCGACCCCCCCCCCAACTCCCGTTAGTTACACACCGTACTAGTGACCCCCTTCCTCATACGGGTCAGATTGCCGGTCACAGATAGAAGGCCAAGGCGGTGGAACTGGAAGGCGGGGCGCGAAGCGAACCTCTCGTCGATGGTTTTCAGGAAGAGTTCGTGCAGGAGACGGCGCTCCTCCTCGGTGGGCGGCTGTCTGAGCAGACTCTCGGCGTCCATCATCGTTCTGCGCTTCTTGTTCGCTGCGGCGGGACGCTACGAAGTCCTCTCGAGGATCGCCGCTAGATGACGCGGCACACCTTCGCCCCTCTTGAAGGCGGCTTCCTGCTCCGCGGTCTCCGTCCTCAGGGGGTGGACGGGCACGGCTCGGATGGCGCTGGCGGCGGGCGCGTCGCGCGCCCGTGGCTCGACGGCGACCGTGACGAAGCGAGCCTCGAGCACGCGCCGGAAGACGGCCGATGTCGACGCTTGCTGCAGCAGCTGCATGGTCACCTCCATGCTGCTGCGGCCCACCCACGAGACGAAGCCCTCCATGTGCACGTCACGCTCCAGCTCCAGCAAGTCCTGGTGCAGCTCTGAAGCCGACCCGACCCTGTCGAACCCAGCCCAGGCCGACAGCAGCGTGCGGGGCCCGTACCGATTCTGTCGACGCAAGCGGTGACAATGACCATGGGGTGGTGGACGGGGTCGCGGCCCACGTTCGCCAGGCCCTGGTTGTGTCGGTAGCACAGCCACACTAGAACCCCGAACAAGCTTGTACGCAACTTCTACAGAACCAATTTCTCAGCAGTCGGGGCAACCGGCAAAGGTGTCGAGATCCTCGAGAATACGGCCGATTCTGACGGTGTCGAAGCTGGTCGCGTACGTCTTGTGCATGTCCCTGCAGCTGCCGACCGGAATCACGGACCGACCGAGGCTCTCGGACATGCTGCGCTCCTCCAGTGCGGAAGTATCCACGCTGAAAGCCGCGTCGCACCCGCAGTGCGGTCGCACTCGCAGGCTGGATAGAGTTCAAGACAGAAGACCCGGCAACTCACGACTTGCCATTAATCACTTTCGGCACGTACACCTCGAGCATTTCACGGACTAAAGGAGCGCGCTGGCGCTGCGTCCACCAACTCCATTGGCCAGGTCAGTGCAACCAACTCACCGCTTTTGATGTGCGGCACATCGTCTGTGTCAGCAACGCGGAACTTGGCACGGGTCGGTCAAGAGTCGTCTGACGAACACCGACTGGCACTGGCCAACGCCGCGTCGACACACGTTCAAGAACGAGCTAGACAACATTGTAAAACAAAACAATACCACAATCAATAGGGGGGGGGGGTTAATGGAGGCACAGGCACAGGCACGGGCACAGGCACATGGGGGTTAATGGAGGCACAGGCACAGGCAAGTGGGGGTTAATGGAGGCAAGAGGCACAGGCACAGGCACTTGTTGTTTTCCTCAATCTTGGCCGATTTTGTGCTCCAAGGTCAACTCTACAGTTACATCAATCACGCGAGAATATATTTGAGCACTGATGGCGAATGGCTCCGAAAGAAAACTGCTGAACACATGCGTACTGACACAGGCCTACACAGGCACAGGCACTAGGAGGGTTAATGGAGGCAAATGACTGGCACAGGCACATAGACTGTACGGACGCGAACAGGCACAGGCACAGGCACTAGGAGGGTTAATGGAGGCAAATGACTGGCAAGGAATAGACTAGAGAAGGCACAGGCACATAGACTAGGAGGGTTAATGGAGGCAAATGACTGGCACAGGCACATAGACTGTACGGACGCGAACAGGCACAGGCACAGGCACTAGGAGGGTTAATGGAGGCAAATGACTGACACCCTTGTAGCTTGTAGGCTTGTAGGCTCAGCAGTAGACGTGTGCGTGTAGGCTCAGCACACGTGGTATTTGTCTCTGCAACCCGCAGCTGTCCGTTGGCGCACGAGCGAACGCAGGAGGCTTGCATCACACTTGACTCCCCACATCTGCGGTGCACATGTGCAGTGCAGTGCAGAGTGCACTGTTGGCCTGCAGCAGCGCGCCCCAACTTCTGTCCGCTTGCATGCTCTTGCGAGCTCGCGAACAAACGTGCTTTAGTGTGCGCAACAAACAATGAAGCCTGTTTCGGCCGAAAGATTAACTACAAGTTTCACTTAAACCTACTGAGAAGTCAGAACTTGACAAATCACAAACAGAAGATATTCAGCAGCGACTCCGATGACATTGACTTTGCTTACCTACTTTTTTTTTTTTTTTTTTTTATTATTATTTTATTATTTTATTTATTCCCAGTAAGCACGTACACACTGTACACCACAAGCGAAAACGACGACACCGCGACGAGATACAACGAACAAAGTGCGATACATTGTCTACATGCCACTGGAGGGCTAGGCTACGCCAAGCGAGGGCGATTTCAGAGCCTAACCCTTAAATAAGTATATAGATTTTCTTTGCTGAGTCTGCTTTTGAAGGAGTGAATAGATCGAGAGGCTACCGTACCAGCTGAGAGGTTATTCCAGACTGCGACCACTCGGTTTGAAAAGAAAAATTTTCGGTAGTTGGTATTGTAACGAGGATAGGCGAGCTTGTACTGATGACCCCTAGTGGAACTAGCAGGAGCGAAGGAGAAGTAATCTTCGAATCGTAAGGCAACATGTCGGTGGATGATTTTATAGACCAGGACAAGGTCTGCCTGCAAACGACGAAGTTCAAGCGGCTCAACGTTGGTGGCAATGAGGCGCTCAGGATAGGATAAGGCACCCATTCCAGGTAGGAGGCGAGTAAATCGACGTTGAATTGACTCGAGGGTATTGATGCTACATCCTTGAGATGGGTTCCAGGCTGGAGAGGCATATTCAAGGCGGCTGCGCACAAACGTTTTGTAAAGCTGGATGAGGAAGTTTCTGTTTCGGACTGCAAAGCTGTTGAAGAGCATGTTAACCTTTGCTGACGCTGCGTGGGCAACACTGCTGCAGTGCTCCTTGAACCGAAGATCTGAGCTCACAACAACGCCCAAATCGCGAACGCAGTCAGTCGTCCTAAGGGGGTTTCCATTTAGAGTGTAGTTGTAGCGGTGATTCCCACGAATTCCTAGGTGCAGGAGCGAACATTTGCTAATCGCTAGCGTGAGTTGGTGCCTTTCACACCAATCTTGCACTCTGTCCAAATCTGACTGAAACTGCGCCTGCTGGTCGGGAGATTTGACGCTCAGGTACAATTTACAATCATCAGCAAAGAGCTTGAGTTGGCTGTGAGCAAGGAGCAGGCTGTGAGCAGGCTGTGAGTTGCCTGTCTGTTTGCCAATTTCCATCGTTGGTGCGCAGCCAAGGTGCGACTCACTAAGTAGCGGGAGTGGAGTTGTTTAGCTTTTGGATGAGTCGGATTACTTCAATGGGCAACGTGCTTGTGCGTACTCGAGGTGTTGTGAGGGGGATGTGCTGGTCTAACGCTGTTCGCAGAATTGATAGGAACGTTTGCCACATTGTTTCAACTGCGTTGTGAGCTCCAAGAAGTCTATCCCAATTTAGTTGTGTTATGTATGCGTTTAGGGATTCGTAGTTGCCATTGCGATAATCATAACAGGGCTTTCTCCGTTTGATGGATTGTGGTGCATAAAGTTCTACGTGAAAGGAGAGAGCACTGTGGTCGGAGGGGATGAAGGAAGGGCCAACGCTGAGACCTTGCAAAAGCCACTGTTTTGTCTGTCAACCCAACAAAACAATCTCTGAACGTTCGTATCTGCCTACCTCTTGCTGAGCAGCACGACTTGGGCATCTATGGAGCACTGCACCATCCAGGTTCATTTGACGAAAGTGGGCGCTACTACGCCAAACCACTGCTCCCCAGCTTCATAATCTTTTCAATGTGGGCGACAAGTTTGAACCAAGTACTGTATGTATGTCAAGGAAAGAGACTGCAGAGTGATGGGACAGCTGAGATCGTGCTACACTTATTCGCCAGACGACGTGAAGTGCAAGTTGCCTATTGGGAAAGGATGCCAATGGAATGTCCAAAAAGTCGAGGACCACTTCTTGCAATTCCAAATTATTGAAGGAACACACCTGATCTCAACAACGGCTCAAACAATGACAACTACACATATGAGCACATTCAAACAGTTGTATGTCTACCTACCTACCTACCTACAGTCTATGTGCCTGTGCCAGTCATTTGCCTCCATTAACCCTCCTAGTGCCTGTGCCTGTGCCTGTTCGCGTCCGTACAGTCTATGTGCCTGTGCCAGTCATTTGCCTCCATTAACCCTCCTAGTGCCTGTGCCTGTGCCTGTTCGCGTCCGTACAGTCTATGTGCCTGTGCCAGTCATTTGCCTCCATTAACCCTCCTAGTGCCTGTGCCTGTGTAGGCCTGTGTCAGTACGCATGTGTTCAGCAGTTTTCTTTCGCAGCCATTCGCCATCAGTGCTCAAATATATTCTCGCGTGATTGATGTAACTGTAGAGTTGACCTTGGAGCACAAAATCGGCCAAGATTGAGGAAAACAACAAGTGCCTGTGCCTGTGCCTCTTGCCTCCATTAACCCCCACTTGCCTGTGCCTGTGCCTCCATTAACCCCCATGTGCCTGTGCCCGTGCCTGTGCCTGTGCCTCCATTAACCCCCCCCCAATCAATATTGTGATATTGTTGTGACTTGCGACCAAAAAGGTTAGAAACCTTCAAAAGTGCGCCATAACGTGTACGCTGAATTTTTTTGCGTATTCCGCTTGTGGTCGGCTGTGCGAATAGTTCACTGTTTGTTGGTTTGTTTTTCTGCTTTATTTTGTTCGTTTGTTTTATTGGACACACACAACACACCCGACAGGGCGTAGACATTGTGAGACAATGGGGAATGGCCAAACTACCTACGCGAAGGAAGCCAAACACACAAACAAACCATCGGGAGTGCTACAAGTTTTGAACGTTTACCAAAGAAACAGTTTCTTATTTCCAATTCTAAAATTCATCGCTGGTGAGATTACGCGCTTTTCGGTGTTATATGACCATAAACAGCTGAATAACACTATTTAGAGCATGTTTTGACCCCTTTTTGACAAAAAAGTACCAGAATAAGTCAAAACATTCCCCCACCACCAAAAAGTGCCACCCCCACTCTTCCAGACTCTTCCAGACTGGTTGCTGGCACCTTGGCCTTGAGTCTCCCATCCGATCAATGTACTCTACAAATGCTTTTGAATCTACGGTTTTTGAGCCAACGTGTGTGGGCGCTCCTTTCTTGATGGCATGCACACGCCAGCTAAACAGTGCTGTCTTTTACTTTGCGAAAAGTAAGTAAGTATGTACACATTTTGCGAAGTTGCTAGACAGAGTTGTCGTCTTGCAGTTCTCATCAGTTGCTGTTGGGCCTCTGCAAAACGAGCCATACGCAAACTGGTCACCTTGTTTGGGATTGCACGAATTCTCCACGTCTTCATCACGATATCTACAGAACGCGACTCTGACAGCCTCTGTTGGCTGAGCAAAGTTATGCAATGAAAAGAACTGTTTTAATAGCAAATTCCTCAATTTTTGTATATGCAGTTAATTCATACACAATTGCGTCAAAAATTCGACGGGGGCACTACTTCAAGATTCTTGCACAACAAAAATTCACGAACTTGATAAAGGATCCTCCATTGCCACTTCTAGATACATACCGTAAACCCTATAATTAGCCCCCCGGGGGCATATTGTTTTGTTCGAGCTCTAGGAGGGTGTATAATTATAGGGGGGCTAATCATAGGGGGGGGGGCTTATAAACTGGAAAGGCCGATGTGTGCGGAGCTTTGTGGGCGGAGGGGGGTGCCACTCCGCCGTTTTTCGTGTTCAGTTTTTGCGCACTCGCCGCCGCTCGCCAACGCGCCAGCGGATTTGCATCAAAATTGGTGGCCAAGTAGGAAATTTCACTGCGTGTGTGTGTGTGTGTGTGTGTGTGTGTGTGTGTGTGTGTGTGTGTGTGTGTGTGTGTGTGGAACGCGTGAATGTGTGGTTTGAGATTTGAGGGAGATGTGGTTTGCGCGGCAAAGAATCAAAAGCCGATCTCGCCAAACAAATCGACAGTGCCAAGGCTGCCTGGCAACGAATCTGCGAATCTGCGTGTGGGTAGCGATGTCAGTAAAAACAAAAAGTTAAAAATTAAAAAAGGGAAAATACTTTTTTAAGTGTGTTAAAAAACAAAAACTGTTAAAAAGCAAATTGGTAGCTCGACTTTTTTAATTAAAAATTAAATAAAAAAGTCGATAGACTTTTTAAAAATTAAAAATTAAAATAATAAGTCAGTCACAACCATTTTTAACAGTTTTTTAACTACAGACTTAAAAAAGTACTTTTTTAAACGAGGATATTCGGTTTCATTGTTGTTTTTGGAGGATTTATTCATGGTTTTGTAGTTTTCAATAGATTTGTGTAGATACAATACAATTTGTGAGCAATAACTCTTCACTGCATACACACATGTCTGTCAAGCCCATCATTACTGAATACACTACACGAAATTGAATTATTTGTATCTCTCATCTGTGACATTGAACAGTCTAACAGTCCTTTGTTTTTTTTCTTTAAGAGGCGTTCCACAGAATTTTCAGGCAAAAAATAAAACGATAGTCACGGATTTTGCTAAAAACCACTTAGATGGACACCCTAGGGTCCACCTTGGGCTTTAGGCTTGGTTTGGTGTAAATCGGACCATCGCACCCTTTACAGCGCTTCAAAATGTGAGGCGACTGCGAGGCCAGTTTTGACGCCAAAATTTGGACACGATTTTTTCAGCGCCTCTTTCTCATGGTACGAGCGACTCAAACCATACTCTAGGGTATCCATCCAACGCATGTACACTCGACTCTGTGTTGACCACTTTTCACGTCACTGCACGCTGTGTACGCTGGGTTACAAGTGGCCAAAATTTGAAAAATGGGATTCAGAAATGTGCCAACATCGCTTCGTGCCACCACTCCGATTCTTACGATTTGTTATGGAGTATGTAGCCAACACCTGGGCCTATTCATGCTACAAAATTCAGCATGTCACTCTCTTCGGTGCAAAAGTTATTCCCAAAAAACTGCATTTTTGACCTTTTTTCGCGCTTTTTTTGCAGTTCTTGCAGGCTCCACCACTCCGATGCTTACGAGTTTTTATGGAGTATGTAGCCAACACCTAGGCCTATTCATGCCACAAAATTCAGCATGTCACTCTCTTCGGTGCAAAAGTTATTCCCAAAAAACTGCATTTTCGACCTTTTTCGCGCTTTTTTTGCAGTTCTTGCAGGCTCCACCACTCCGAATTTGCTGAAACTTGCCACGTGCATGGACCACCTATTGGCCCATGTACACTGTCAATTGTAGCACGATACTCGTTGCGATGTACATGTTAGTCTGTGAAGACTCAGCTTTTCCAGCAAATTTTGTGGTTTATTGGGTGCCACTGCATTGAATTGGTTTGCTTACTGATCCTGTCATCCACAGACAGCAGAAACGAAATTTGCAAGGCGACTTTGACAGACCTGGGAATGATGGAATGGCGCGCAATCCGTCATGTCTGGTCGGCTATGCAACAACTCCTGCACTTCTCTGGGGTTGACATGTTCAACACTCATGCAGAAGGGACTGATGCACATGATATCCATGATGCACATGGGACGATTTTTTTGCAGTTTTTGCAGGCTGCCCCACTCCGTTGCTTACGATTTTTTATGGAGTATGTAGCCAACACCTAGACCTATTCATGCTACAAAATTCAGCATGTCACTCTCTTCAGCGCAAAAGTTATTCCCAAAAAACTACATTTTTGGACTTTTTGGAAATTTCTCATGTGCCACTATTCTGATTTGGCTCAAACTTGTCACGTACATGGACCAGGTACTGGCCCATGCACACTGTAAGAAGACATGCTTGGCTACAAGACGATGTACAGCGAATCAATGACAAGGATACTCAACAGCTGTTCCACATGGATATCATGTGCATCAGATCCCTGCTGCATGAGTGTTGAACATGTCAACCCCAGAGAAGTGCAGGAGTTGTTGCATAGCCGACCAGACATGACGGATTGCGCGCCATTCCATCATTCCCAGGTCTGTCAAAGTCGCCTTGCAAATTTCGTTTCTGCTGTCTGTGGATGACAGGATCAGTAAGCAAACCAATTCAATGCAGTGGCACCCAATAAACCACAAAATTTGCTGAAAAAGCTGAGTCTTCACAGACTAACATGTACATCGCAACGAGTATCGTGCTACAATTGACAGTGTACATGGGCCAATAGGTGGTCCATGCACGTGGCAAGTTTCAGCAAATTCGGAGTGGTGGAGCCTGCAAGAACTGCAAAAAAAGCGCGAAAAAGGTCGAAAATGCAGTTTTTTGGGAATAACTTTTGCACCGAAGAGAGTGACATGCTGAATTTTGTGGCATGAATAGGCCTAGGTGTTGGCTACATACTCCATAAAAACTCGTAAGCATCGGAGTGGTGGAGCCTGCAAGAACTGCAAAAAAAGCGCGAAAAAAGGTCAAAAATGCAGTTTTTTGACCTGCACTGTACCGCCTTCAGCCCACTACAGTGCGGCCGTTCACCACAGGCATCATTCTCGGCTCGGGACAAGCTCCGGTTTCCTGATCCTTCTTATTGGAGTCGACAGACTATTGGCCGTGAAATGTGCCATAAAGTACAAGAAATGGTCGACGAAAAGGTATTTGCTGATCCATTCCCTTGTGCTCGTCGTCTACGTGGGCGTCGTCACGAGTTGCGTCGCCTACACCAGCTGGGACAAAGACAGAAGTTATTGACGCTGTCGTCGTGCACACGTGACGACGTGGAGAGGGGGGGGACATGTGTGCGACGCTTGCAGCGGTGACGGTGTGCACGGCGTCGGTGCTGATGGCGGGCTGGGGCAAGCGCGTGTGGGCGCTGGGCACGCTGGCGCAGAACTGCACCGTGCTCGGCGTCTACGCGCACAGCTACGCGCTGCTGCGCCGACAGACTCTGGGAGACGAGTACAAGCGCCGGATACTGGGCACGCTCGCGATCGTCATGCTCATCTACGTGACGACCTGGTGCCTGTCCGTCAGCGTCGTCTACGTCACCTCGAGTGCGTCGTCGCCCTCAATCTCGGCCGACTGCGCCCCATGGTTTCTGTTCTCAGACGCGCTCGGCGTCGACAAGGAGCCTCGCTGGCAGCTGGCGAAGATGTGGACGGTGCTGCAGCTGATGACGAACAGCGCCGTCAACCCGCTCGTCTACTTCGCTCGCTCGGCCGACTTCAGACGCGGCTACCTCCACTGCCTTGGCCTCGGCCGCCATGTCTCCGCCGTCGCCCACACCGCCCGCCGACAGCAAGCCTCCTCCAAGGCCGTGGCCCTGCCCTGCCATTGAATTGCGCTCTTTCCTGGCTCTCAACTCAAACGTACTGGGAACGTGCAGGCCAGCCAACCGCTGAGCATGGGAAGCAAGTGAGGGCACAGCACAGCGCTTTCGTCTGCAAATATTTCTGATGATGCTACAGAAGGACTGATCTACAGTGGGTGTCAAAAAGCACTGCAAAATGTACTTTGTGGTGCTTTGTGACTTCTCGGGGTGTACTGTCTCCTTTAAACATCCTATAGCTGTGATTTGCCTTTGGGTGCAATTGTACATGCGCTGGTTGTCAGTGGAGTGTTACATTCAATGGGGTGTTGCTTGTAGCGCTGATACAGTCCTGTCATGCGCGATTTCGAGTAAAATTAAAACCTCAACATGAAAATTTTAAATTTTAATTTCAAGCTCCCGAGAGTGTTGTCGACGTTGTTCGGTTTCAGCCTTGGTGGCGCTCTTGAGGTAACAGGACTTCAGTTACATTTATGTGCTCTGCCCTCCTCACTTGCAGACGACAACACAGTCTTCGGTCAACGTTGGTGCTGCAGCCACCGTTAGCCAAACGCAAGCGGATCACGGGACGAAAGGCATGGGCGTCATCATAGTAACGCGTCTGCCTCCCATAATCCGCTCACCCTTGCACGAGTCAAGCAATATTTTTTTCCACGACAAGATAACGTAGTACTGTTAGGATAGGGACTAGCAGCTATAGAGAGACGAGCCGGTGCACGTCCAGTATACCGTTGCTGAGTTCCATTTAAGACTGCTTTTCGGGAAGGCGCTTTTGAGACACGATGAAGGGTTGCCTGCTGTTGGTGTCAGCGGTTGCGCTGCTGCTGCTGAGTCGGCCGAGTGACGCTTGCAAGCCCAAGCACAAGCCCCAGCCTCCTCGTGTGTATTCATTACTTGTTCAGTCCCGGTACCCTGCCACCGCCCGTTCTCTCTACTGCCTCAGATCAGAAATGCGCGGCGTCAGCACAGCACTTGGTTTTTGCGTACCTACGTACAATGTGTGGTTGGGTAGCCCCCCCCCGCTATACATGACAATTGGGCCAGGTGGCTCAATCAGAGCAGAATTTTGTGCTTCGTTCATTCAAACTTCCCACAACGAAACCGGCCGATGATCGCTCTCCAAAGCTACACCCAGCCCCCCCCCCCCCCATCCACCGCCCAGCCCAAAATCGAACGAATTAACATTTGAAATTTGTTCGAAGTTGGTAAGTACCGTAAACCCTATAATTAGCCCCCCGGGGGCTAATTTTTTCGTTCGAGCTCTAGGAGGGTGTATAATTAGAGGGGGGGGCTAATTATAGGGGGGGGGGCTTATAAACTGGAAGTGTCGATGAGTGGGAAGATGTGTGGGCAAAAAGGCGCGTGGAGGCGATTTTTAAGGGAAAAAGGCGCTGTGCACACACGTTGGTACACTCTAACACACTCTCACACAGTCTCACATGCACATACGTGTACATACATACACATACGCGACCATACATACACCCAGACACGGAAACATGTGCCTTTTAGACGATGGTTCATTTAGGGAGGGGGCGTAATTATAGGGGGGGGGGCTTATTAACTAAAAGTGGTCTTGGGAGGGTATTGTATTGAATTTATTGAAACAAACGCGAACAAAACAAAAAAAGAAAAAGAAAAAGAACAAAAACCAAAAAAACAAAAAAAAAACACCAAAAAAAACAAAAAAAAACAAACAAAACCCCCCCCCAACAACAAGGGTGTATTATTATAGGGGGGGGGGGCAAATTATAGGGTTTACGGTATGCACGCATAATTTTACGTCGCTATGTAGTTGTTGTTGTCAACAGCAGCAAGCGAATGAATCAGAAGTCAAACTTTGAATCGTGCTTTTTGCATGCCGTAGCATCTGAGCGGATGAGCGCCCTTTGCTTGACGTCAGTTGAACAAGATGCGTCATGAAGTGATGAGCATTGCGATTATTTTGCTCCACCCAGAGGCCCAGAGTGGCCATTGCACAATTCTTGGTGGGAAAGAGGTCGTCGTGGGCCGTTTAGCCAAGAAGAGCTCCGAGCGCCTCGTGATGAGCGGCGGCGTGGGCTACGACGACTCTGACAAGCCGAGCACCCTCTCCGACGCCGTCACCGTCATTGACCACGACCATCAAAAGATCGTCGCCTCCGCTGTCAAACTGCCCCTGGTAATGGTATGCAAATGCAACGTGTGCTCTGGAACCAACCGGAATTGCATCTTACGGTGGTGGAGAGGCTGAAATCGCGATTAGTTGCGAATTCCAGTTCAGCTATGGAGGGTAGAGGGTCAGTGGGATCAGTGCCGACACTACAATATGCTGCATAACTTGGCGCCTCCGGTTAATTGCTTGCTCGCAGGCCATTGGAATGCACGTCGCTGGGTCGGTGGGTGGAAAAATGGTGGTGACGGGAGGCATTCGTGCGGGCGAGTCCGACGTCGCGGCCTCGCAGAAGACGTTCGTCCTGGAAGGAAACGCCGCGAGGGAGGGAGCCGACCTACCGAGTCCTACCACTCTAAACCTCGACAGCGCTCAGATTGGTACATGCGTACATACCTAATATACTGTAAACCCTATCATTAGCCCCCCCCCGTCGTTCGAGCCGTTGGAGGGTGTATAGGGCTAATTATAGGAGGGGGGCGCAACTGGGGTAGGGTCGACGTGTGGGCGCTTTGTTGGCGCAAGGCGCGTGTAGGCGATTTTTAACGAAAAAAAAAGACGCTGCGCACATGTAGGTACTTCGGTACACTCTAAGCCACTTTCACACAGTCTCACATACCCGCACATATATACCATAGATACACATAAGCAACCATAGAAAAATTTGCCATTTAGACGATCGTCCATTTAGGGAGGGGGTACGTATAGGAGGGGAGCCCGGGAGACTAAAAAACTTATGGGGGCCTAAACAAGAGGGGGATAATTATAGGGTTTACGGTACGCACAGCTGAGACAGGCATCTCAGATTGTAGCCTACAGCGCTGTGACTGCAGGTGACAACCTGTACGTGTGTGGAAAGAACGAAGCGGGGCCATCTGATCCAAAATGCCACTACTATTCTATCCACCGAGACAAGTGGATACAGCTCAAACCGGACCTGCCCACCAAGAATGGGCCGCTGACACTGACTGCTGATGGCGAGCGCTATCTCTACTTGTTCCTGTCTGAGGAGAAAGAGACAGATGGGGAAGGCGGCGCAAACCTAACCCCCCGGTCGCGTTGCCCTCTCGAATCGTAATCCGTGAAATGACAGTGCCATTCTAGGCAGTCTCCGGTAAGCAGGAAAGCGCTGCGGCAAAGCGAGACCCACTTGGTCGTGTACCGACTAGACGTGCAGCTTGCGGACTGCCAATGGGAGCTGGACAGCCGCACCCGTGCCACTGCCGAGACTGAAATGTGCTCGTTGTGTTGCGTTTCCGTCGCTGCGTTTTGGGACCCCCAAAAGTTGCAGGTTCACCCCGGCCAGCGTGTACGTTGCGGCGACGAAGCGGCTGCTTACGTGCGGCCTGGGCGTGGAGCAGGACAAGGTGGCGACCGTCTGCGCCTACTACGATCCCTCCACAAAGGAGTGGAGCAAGGCGCCAACCATGGACGCGGGCGTGTCGCTGCTGACGTCGCTGCGGCACTGCGCGGGCCGCGTCTTCGCCTTCCACTCTCACCTGTTCGGCTCCCCCGATCGCAAGGTCCAGACGCTGGCCGACGGCGCCGACGTCTGGGTGACGCTCGACGTGCTCAGCGCCAACGACGGATTCGGCTCATTCGCCACCGCCTGTGTCGACGTCGCCCTCCAGTGATCGGCCGTATAAGCGGCCGCGCAATAAGCATTTTCACGACTTGTGATCGGATCCAAAACTTCGGTCTCGTTCGACGCACATGATGTACGTGTACGTACCTACTACGTACACCTACGTTTCCGCATCGCTGTTAGCGCGATGCTCGGCTTTGCTCTATGGTCTGAATCGAGAAACTCTGCGGCTTCCGCTACATTGTGCCTTTCAAACGGGTCTTCGCCGCCTATGTACTCTCGGATCTCGACGGTGTTTAGCTGCCAGCCTGATTACTCGTGCCAGAGTAATGTAGTACATGTATGTGTGTGCAGCCCGTTTGGATAGGGCGGCCAGTTGTGCTCCGACTGTGTGATTAGGAAGGCAGGCCTGATTTGTAATTACTTCTCTGCCTACTGGGCAGTTCTCCTCATCGCGTGACACCGCTTTCGCGGGGTTCAGAGCTCTCGTTTCTCCAGCGCCGCTCCTTCCTGCGCACTGCACCGGTCGCCGGCCAGTTGTCGGTTTCCGCTCGCCAATGCCGCTCCTCCGACAATGGAGCCAATAACGCAAAGGCGTTTTGTTCAGCCCGTCCGACCGTGAGACCGTCCGCAGTTGTCGGTAAATGGCGCGCCGTCGACAGGCGATGAGGGCGCTTTTTCTGCCGAGTTCCGCGGCGGACGCGATGGCGTCCTCGACTCGGCCCGCAGACATCGCCCTGTCGGTGGGCGAGATGTCGAAAACGGTGGGAGAAAATGAAATCCCCTTCTTCCGACCCAAGTCCAAGTCCGAGCCGGAGGCAATGCGTCGACAGTTCGACAGGTCTGCTGCTTGGGCGCTGGGAAGAGACGTCTGGAAAGAATTCTAGCTGCGACTAGATAAAAAACTTTTTAGCGAAATATGTGGGCGG
Organism: Paralinhomoeus sp. GSCO2_6; assembly: GCA_030248085.1. Classification (NCBI taxonomy): domain Eukaryota; kingdom Metazoa; phylum Nematoda; class Chromadorea; order Monhysterida; family Linhomoeidae; genus Paralinhomoeus; species Paralinhomoeus sp. GSCO2_6. The sequence goes on from JASAMY010003309.1 coordinate 126,968, forward strand.
TACAATCTAAATTTGCCTCTCCTTCCTGCCCTGAACGGCGTGCATGCACCATATGCAAGTTTAAAGCGCCACCCATCATCTGTCTTTACTGCACGTGGTAAATACAAGATTAAGGGTTATCAAAATTGCGTTACATTTGTTTAGTAAGTAATTGTTGCAGTAGCGTGGTTGGCATGAATTGCGAATTGCACCTTTCCCGAAAAAAAAATGCAGAAATCACCATGTTATGTTATGTATGTGAGAAAACATTGAATGCATGCGTGCTTGTAATGCTGTCCAATCGCACGCTGTTATGAATCCTTCCAGATGTCTGCAATGTCCGCAAGTGCAATGCACGTCTTTCACTAACGAAATTTGGCCACACTTACAGGGCGCGCGAGTACTTGACCATGGTGAGCCCCCAGCCACGTCAACCCCCTCAGGCCAAGCCCAAAAGAAGACAGCAGTCTACGGCCGCTAGGGAGTATTGTGAGCCTCGACAAGGACAACAGCGAAATTGCAACCGAAAAATCGTTAAAATTCCACAGAATCGTTGAATTCACTATTTTATTCATGCACAACGTTCTGCTCGAATGATACCGTACCACACCATGTACGTGCCTACATAGGTACGTACCTGCAAACGTTGGCACTTACCCAGAGCTGCTGGTTAGTTCCTCATTGCCTGCCCCTTCCCCGCCCACTATGTTCATACCTTTGTCGTCCCATTCCCCTGTCCATTCAGAGCAGGGGAACACCCTCCCCCCACTGCTTCAGACCACGAGGCCCTTTAGAAGAAACAAATATCATACCTACCGTAATGGGAAGCGGTGGTAGTTGCACACTACCGAGGCTTACTGGGGGGTAATGAAAAGTAGAAAAGCTGTATTTCGAGCAGCCGTATACGGTTGCTAAACATATCCTCTCAGAGCCACCCACTGAGCTGCTAAATATTTCAAGCGTGTGACCACCATCTGCACTCAATGTATATTTTATCCTGGTCTCAATGTCTTAAGGTATGCAGCAGAAGCATGGAGCATGTACGTAACATGAACCTAACACCTTTGCATTATTCTTCTGATATGTACATACATACATGTCGGTAGGCACATGTTCTGTACATATTTACAGAGTGTTTCAAGCGGTCTCATGCGCTGAGTTTGTTAATTAAAGCAGAACGAAAGACCCTTAGTCCGTCAGCCTATCTAAGCATTCCTCAGCCTACCTTACCGAGCTATGTAAGTTCAACAAAACAGCTTTTATAAACTTTTGTGGGTACCTAAGTGTAAAACACGAGCGCTCAACAAATTGTTTCTCCTATTTTTTCGTAAAGTACGTAATTTCAAAATCGGCTCACATTCCGTCCATACGACGCCTGTTCAAGCGAAAACAACAACAGCAACAACAGTACAGCGGCCTGCAGCAGCGGAATTCCAAATTTGGAGTGCACAACTCGACAAACGGTTCCGGCCAAAACTCCTCAGTTTCCAACAGCTCAATGGAGAGCAACAACGAGGGAGGTGACGAGGAGAAGCAATGCGATGGTCCCACTGAAAGCAGAGAGGAGAGACGCCGAACCAGCTGGAGAGAGCGGAGGAGGGTCTCAGTGATTCTGGCGAATGAGAGAGGTTGGTTTGGACGTTTCTTGGAGGAAATCAAAGCTGAAATCGATAACATCCATATTCAACCCCCCCCCCCCTCCTTAACTCTCTATCGCGGCACGAGCTCAGCAATCGGTCGGCCCGCTCAATAATGGCGTTGGCCGGTGGTTGAAGACGTTGTACCCGTGGATTTTAATGGCGGATGGTTCTACTGGGGGTGTTGGGATAGCAAGTCTGATCCTGAAAACACTTCAGAAGTCCCACTACTGCACAAGAAGCGCAGCAAATCCGTCCCGGAGAACAGAAAGGAGCTGGAACTTTTGAGGAACGGGTAAGCGACTAGCGGACCAAGACGAAACATTGGCCATCTCAACAAATTTTGGTCGTAACATTCTTCATTCTCAGAGCTATGTGCAAGCGTACCTTTGCTATGCATGCTGCATCCCTTCCATGTTCTTTTGCGTCTAGCCCAAACATGTTCCGGACGAAGCGCGTGTCTTTCATGATGGACGCAGAGGGCCTGCTGACTGCGTCACAGCAATTCGAACGGGAAAGCCGACTTTTCGAAGGCACCTACAGTTATGAACCTAAAGGAATCTTTAACCGGGTTCGCGGGTTGGAGGCACGCAACAAAATGGACCGCAATCGATCCGATTAACGCACGCACGCACGCACGCTCGCACGCACGCATGCACGCACGCACGCACGCACGCACGCACGCACGCACGCACGCACGCACGCACGCACGCACGCACGCTGTACCGCTACAAAAATGTCTCAGCGCCGCTCAAGCGCGGTCAGCGTCATTCTGCCGGCGGTCACGGTCGTCCGACCCATTCTAAAGCGCGACTCCACTCAGTCTTTGCAGGTGTATACCTGTTGAAAACTCGTTCGGAACTTCGGATGTTTGGACGGACGTTGCCGTACTTTATCAGTTCAAATCGACAAAAAAAAAACTGAGTGCATACATATGTAGAAAAGGCGCATAATTGTGCATTTAGGATCAGGAGCAGCCAGCCAGCGACAGAAGGGGGTCGCTGAGGTCTCTGACCTCTTCGCCGGCCGATGGAAATGACGCAGCGAATGCAGCGCCCGTCCAAAATGGACTGTTAGGCCAGGAATTCTCCATTTACAAGGTCTAAGCCATAACTGTATTCTTGTGGGCACAAAGGATGACACAAGTTATAAAAGGCATGCATTTTTTCAAGAGTCATTAATCTTTTTAGGCCTACCAGCGCGGCAGGCGTCTCTCGGTCGAGGTCGAGCAAGAGCTCAGCGCTTCGGCCTCGAGCCGACAGCCTCAGAAGAGTCGCTTCTCCTTCACCAAGAGGGGCTCCCCAAAACGGGACCTGTGGACCGCTCCTCAGCTGGATGCACCCAGACTGTGCTGTTGCAACCTGTTCAGACAAATCTATCCCTCGAGGAAGAACACCAATTCGACCTCGACAAAGCTCTCAACCGAAGAATCCATGAAAAGCCGGCAAAACGAGAGTAGACCGCCGCCTGTGATCACGGTCGAAGTAGTCGAGAAATAGGGACAGATACACCCTGGGAAGTATGGGCGTGACCTTTCGAACGTGAGATTACAATGCGGAGTACGATTCCTGTAGAAAAGTATTCGACTTGCGTCGTTATGAAGGATTCCTTGGGGTTCAGGAGAGGAGGCGGAGGAGGGATGGGGGTATCTGTACTGACGTCCTCCAGGACGTCCACCAGCCGAGCAACACTTGAACATACTGTACTCTGACAATCTCCTCTCCAACTCGGACTCGAACAGAGCGGCAACTTTCCCAAGCACGCTAGCCACCCGCCGACTGGTCTCCAACAGTCCAGCGTCGCGTCGGTCCTCAAGCTCGGCAATCACAAGCTTCCCACTGACCAAGGTATATCGGTCCTGGGTTCGATTCTTGATGGAGCCACTAGACCGAGCACTTCCCTTTCGATGGATTTTCTCGTGCCATCGCTGCCGTAGATTCTAGATGGCGTTCTTCCGAAGGTCTTTGGCTAAAGCCTAGACAGGAAGACGTCATGGATATGGGTATGCTATATGGGCCGTTGACGGTCTCCTAGCGTTGCCCCTAATCCAACAACAACAACAACAACAGGGTATATCGACAGAAGGGCCACACACAAGGTCAAACTGTCCCACTGTAAATCCTCCAATAGTGCCCCCGGGGTACTATTTTTTCAACCTCTCCTTACCCGGGGGCACTATTGGAGAGGGGGGGGGCACTGTTGGAGGGGGGGGGGCTTCTATTATTTCAACCTAAAAATTTTGAGTGGTAATGCTAGTTTCGCTGTCAAAATTGCCGACTTTTCGGTGATTTTTGATCACTTTTGCCACATTTAATGGTTGATTTACCGTTAATAGTTGCTGAAACGTACTATTATTGGTTAGCAGTAGTGTGTATACACGATGTAAATGTACCTACCACTATATTTTTGCCCATAAAAGGCACATGGCGCAACATACCCCTTACCCCGGGGCACTATTGGAGAGGGGGGTTCTATTATTTCAACCTTGCCATACCCGGGGGCACTATTGGAGGGGGCGGCACTATTGGAGGGGGGGCTTCTATTGGAGGATTTACGGTATCTAGCGAAACCGCAACCAAGGGAACGGACTCGGCGGAATCAGCGGGGAAAGAAGACGCTGTTGAGCTGTTGAGCTGTGTCCGTGTTTGTGTGCCCAAAAGTGCCCATGGATAAAGACGACTGTGTCATTTTTTAACGCTTGTCTTTTTTAGCGCGACTAGGACGTATTTGAACATATAGTACATACACACCCATACCTGTAACTGGGGGGGGGGGTGCTTTGGAGACCCCCACTATTTTTCCAACACACACCCACCACCCCCAAAGCCGCCCTCCTCCAGAATTTTCCCAAGGGATTTTCACCGTGTCTAAAACGATAAAAGTGAGTAAACGTTGGTGTTTTTCAGTGTTTTTCAGTGTTATATGACCATAAAACAGCTAAATTACACTATTTAGGAGCTACTTTATACCCATTTTCGACCAAAAAAGGACCAGTATATGTAAGTAAAAAATGGCTAGCCACTCATCACTTTTTGCTCCAGACACTCCCTATAATTAGCCTCCGGTGAGCTAATCATAGGGTGTAAGGTATATGTGGATGTGAAGCCCGATCTTAATCGATGTACTGTAAGCTCAGGTTATGGTAGAGTAAAAGAACGTTCAAAAGTATTTGCTCTATTACTGCATGGTATCCTCAACAACATGCTCCAACGCAGCAATGTGCGTGTGTTACACTTTGGATTGCCGCTCTCTGTCTAAGTAGTGTATCTGCGCAACACGCACCAGCGCAAATTGTTTTATCCCCAGATTGTAAAGAGAAGACACACTCACGGCTCGCAATCACGCGGGGCGCGGCAGGCACGCAGCGCAACGGCGGTAACGAGTTCTTCGGTGGTTGATTGTTCGCGGTGCGCGATCTCACCGCGTTGCATCTGCCCCTGCGTGCTTGACTTGTTGCCGTACTCATAGTTGGTCCATTAAAAAAAGTGTTTTTTTTTTCGTTGTTCTTTTTGTTTAGGAACAGCCATGGGCGTAGCGCTGTCCTTGCTTGGCCACAAGCGCTGCCCTTTGCCGGAGGGCGTGGACTCCTTGAAGCGGCAGTCGCAGACGTTCGACGACGTCAGCAGGACCGCCCTCTACGACCAGACAACGCAGCCGTCACGCCTTGACGATGCCGACGAGAACACGGCCTACCAGAACTTTCTCAATGGCTGTAAGGTCAGCAGAGGACAAAGTAGCGTGCAGCGTTTCACTAGGTACTTGAGGCGTAGGGACGCAATCAGGGTTGGGACATAGTTTAATGAAACAAATGATAAACCAAATTTGTACATTTTCCGACTCCTGTCGTTCCACAGAGTTTACAGTCTTCAAATCAGCTGCAGTTTGAAGCGTGAATGGTTGCTCACTGCCGTGTATGAACGATTTGCACGTACTGTTGACTGGGCTGGCGAGAAGTTAATTGCGTTGCAGAATAGCATCCATCTATTTTAGATGTCGGAGGGATCAGCCAAGTGTCTTGGTCGCAGGTCCGCGTTAGACGGACCATACGAGTGGCTGACGTATGCGGAAGTGCTGCAAATGGTGCACGATTTTGGATCGGCCCTCATCCATCTTGGCGTCCCAAAAGGTCAGTAGTCCATGTCAGTACCTACCTATGTATATACGTACACTACCTGGTGAGAAACACGAATGTTGATGCAGGCAACGAGAGCCACGTCTTGCTCTACGCGAAGAACGGCAGCGTCGAGTGGGTCGTGGCGCAGCTGGGCGCGCTGAGTCAGTCGATGGCGGTGGTCACCGTCTTTGACGACATCGACGTCGACAGCTTCCGCGCGATGCTGGCCGCGGCCGGGGCCGGCATCATCGTCTGCGGCTCGTACGGCCAGGCCTGCAAAGCGCTCAACCATCTCGACCACATGCCCGCCCTCAAGATCATCGTCGTCATGACGCTTGGCCTGGACGAGCCCGATGAGACAAGAGGTTTCATCTACAGCGGTTGCCGCATTCTATGGGGGGGGGAGGGTATCGATTTCAGAGAAGGCTGCGGCACTTTGCGCCAAGGGCGGTGTACAGCTGCTGCAGATGGGCGACGTCCTAGAGCTCGGCTCGTCAAATCCGCATCAGCCGTTCCCACCGACACTGGACGACACGTCCGTTGGTTGCAGAACGCCCGACCGCTGCGTCTTGCGGCCACCTCTGTGCATTCAGCTGTCTGATCATCCACTCGAGCGGTTCTGTCAGCATTCCGAAGGGCTGCACGCTCACGCATCGTCAGCTGATGGCGGGCGTGAGGGGCGGCGTAGTGGGCCCTCTCAAGAGGGGCCACCTTCTCATTGGCAAGCACGGACTTCGCTCCAGTCCGGAAGGCTCCCAGAATGCCCACTTCAGCTTCATGTCGCCGTTTTGCATCTCGGATCAGCTCATGCAGGCCTTTGCCTTCATGCATGGCATGAGGACAGGCTTCTTCTGTGGAGACACCAGCAAGCTGTTGGACGACTGTCAGGTTGAATGGGCATGCCTGGAGGCGGACATTGATCTTTTTCACCAGAAAGCTCGATCGATCGCTCGTTCAGCTTGTCGCCCCGCACTTCCTGGCTGGTCATCCGCTCCTTCTGCAGCGCGTCTGCGATCGCGTCCGGCAAGGGCTCGCCAGACGCCGCTTCGTCACGCGTCTCCTCTTCCGCCTAGGCTGTCGCTACAAGCAATGGCTGCTCGACAACCGAGTCATCACTGGCAGCACAATCTTTGACCATCTCTTCTTCAGGTTGACCGTGCTCGGCAGCCACAGCCGCGTGTACAATGTACATGAAAAGCGTGTACAATGTATGTGATCTTTAAGGAACGTTCAGCGGCTGTTCGGGGGCAACGCGCGCTTCATCGTCGTCGGTGCCATGCCCACCCCCGGTGAATACTCATCCTTTTCAACACGAACTCCTCCTCCTCAGCCAATGTGAGCGTTGTTGCAGAGAGCGCGATGCGGCTCTTTCGCCAACTGATGGCCTGTCCAGTCATGGAGACGGTGGGCCTGACCGAGTGCGGCGTCTACTGCATGTCCCTGCCGGGCTGCACGCTCACAAACAACGTCGGGCCGCCCAGCAGCTCGCTTCGCGTCAAGCTCGTTGACGCGCCCGAACTTGAGGTACCGTAAGTACTCCAATAGAGCCCTCCCCCTCCAATAGTCCCCAAATGTTATGCCATGTGCGTACCGTATATGGGCAACAATAAAGTGGTACTGGTAGGTACATTAATCGTGTATAGACAGCTGTGCCCATTAATAGCAGACGTTTCAGCAACTATTGAATCTGCAAATTTGACTACAAAATTTGCTTCACCGTTCGAAAAATTTAAGGTTGAAACTATAGAGCCCCGTCCAATAGTGCCCCGGGTAGCAAGAGGATAAAAGAACAGTGCCGCGCTGCACTATTGGAGCATTCACGGTACACCATGTGCGCCCAGCAACAACTACCTAGTGGTCACGCACGCACGAAACCAGAAAGAAAGCACCGTTTCAGTACTTTGTCGCAGAAGGCAAAGGCGAGGTGTGTCTCAAGGGACCCACCATCATGAAGGGCTACAACGGAGCGCCAGAGGCAACTGTACTGAAGCGGCAAGCCTGACTGCGCCTGTACAAGGTTCTGCTATACAAACTTCTGTACAAACTGGCGAACAGTACACGAAACGGGATACGATACGGCGAGGTTCACAAAGACAGATTCATATGTACAAGGAACTGTGTGTTGTCAAATCAGCGAGCGTATTTATGTGCAGTGAGGGGAGGGGAGAGGGACGCTATCTCGGCGTCGTCCGCTTGTGCCGCGGGTGTCCAGTCCAGTCTTGCAGCAGGCGCGCCGCCGCCGCCGCTTGTCAGCTGAGCGACGCCGCTTGGGCCGTAGGCAGGCCTTGAGCGCTGAAGGCGGCTGGATCAGAGGGCGCAGCTGCAGTCCGGTCGGCGGGAGCTTGGATTGGCGGCGCTTGAGGGTAGGAGCGACGCCTGGCTGCTGGAAGCCGGTCGGCGGGTGGCTGGCGTCCTTGGGAAAGTTCAGCGCCGTTGGAGTCCGGAGTTGGAGGGAAGATTGATGGTAGATGGAGTACGGTATGTACGAGTGTAGGTTAGCTGGCGGACGTCCTGGCGGACGTCGTTACACCTTCCCCCTTGGACGAGCTGTGTCCTCACAGCTGCAAAGTCTCCAGGGGTGTGGCCATCAGCAGAAGCCAGGGACCCAGGGGGAAGATGAAGGAGAGAGACGAATCCTCTGATGAAAGAGATCGCTGTAGGTCGTCTTGTCTTCTGAGAGTAGTGTCCGGTGTTGTAGAATGGTCCTTGTTGTGGATCATATGTAGATGTGTCAGTTGGTTGAGGATGGTGGAGCTGGTGGAGTGGTCGTGACGAGGAATGCGAGAATTACCTATTGTACCAATAAACAATGCAGGATCTATACCTAAGAATATGTGTCAGTGGGGAAGCGGATCAAGGAGAGCGGTGGGAATTCGCCACAGAGTACTCAACAAGAAAACAAATCTGCACAGAATATGAGAAATCTCAATCCATGCATACACATGATAGAAGGTGAAGAAACACGTGGGGTCATATGAAAGGAATGTACCTATGAAAACGAAAATAGACGCCGTAGAAATTTTTACATGCGCGCACAGTCTACATAGGCGTAGGCGACGAAAGGGAAGTACAACCTATGCGCAATGCAAAACAACAATACAGTACACCTACGCAGTTCAACTAACGCGACTAACGAAGTAGTAGGCGTATGAGGCGTATACGTACCTATGTGGCTCACTGTGGCTGCTGTGCAACGCGCACATACTGTCGCGTCCGCGGCCGGGCCTGCTCGCGCGGTCTCTAGAACGTCTAGACCACGGGCGCCGAGAGCGCCTCAAAGTCCGCCGCGTGTGCACGAGTCGCGAGCAAACACGCCACGCACGTCGCTACCGCTACACTGCTGTCATCCACTCGACGCCTTCGCCTATCCGCCGTACGGGTAAAGTGTCGAGCGAGAAGATGGCTAGGACTGAATACGCGCACGCTCCTGCAACTCGGGTTTGCCTCTAGGGAGCGCTGCCTCCCCACGTTGGCGAGAGACGACACAACGCCCCACGCAACGGAACGGACGTGGCGCAAACTTCTCTCCGGCAGTCGCTGTCGCCGCGCTAGCCGACGCTGCTTCGCCTGTCGCAGCGCGCTGTGTAGGCTTGGCTGACGTCGACGTGTCGGGGCGGCCGACAGAGGTCAAGTCAGCGGCCAGAGCGGCCGTGTGCTCGCGAAAATGAGAGCTCACTGGCGCTGACGTGTCGGGGCGGCCGACACTGGTCAAGGCAAATGGCTCAGGTGCGGGTATGGAAATCGGCCGTCCAACGTCGCCCACTTCGGTCCGTCACCAACACGTGCCATGGCATATAAGAGCTGCACGGTGGCTTCGCCGCGAGAGTCGGGGGGGGGGAGAAAAGAAACCGACAACTGGCGGGAAACTGACACGAGTGACCAACGGGCCCGGACGCGCGCCGCGCAGACGAAATTCGAGCGCGGGAAATGCGCGCGAACGCCCACACTTTCGGCGCCAAACAATCACGGGGTAGGGGCTAGGAATCGACGCGCCTCTAGCGACACCTACTGCCACTGGAGCCTGGCTGACAAACCGCAAAACGAGGCTTGAATGGCGCTACGACTACGGCAACGACTACCGTAGTTGCGCAACACAACCAACACAAAGCTGAAGGGAGACGATGCCAGGGCGGCTTCTGTGACGTTGCCGCCGTCGCTCCCCACATTCGGTAGGTATAGCAAATGCAGACACGGAATACGCGATGAGAATACCACCATGCACTACATGTACTGAGCAATGCAATCCAAAAGGACACACACACGCGATTTACGCTATACACGCGTCGATTCTGTTGCCGCTGTGTCGCCAGCCAACGTGTCCAAAGTTGCGCATTGGCATTAGCGCAGCCAACGTCTCAGTCACGACGCCAATTGTCTGGCGCACCCACTGCACCTGATAGATCTTCTTTTGTGACAGTCTTCTGATTGTCGGGTTCTTTGACATTTGTAGCAGCCAGCATGTTGGGCACTTGTGAGAGACACAACCAGAGTGTCTGGAAGTGGCGTGCGAGTTCGCTTGTGTGGAGGCCTCGACACACTTGCAGCGAATTCTCAGCACCGCCCTTCTCTGGAGTTCTGGCTTTGATTCCACTTGTGTCAACAGTTGGACTGCAAGGCAGCGACTCGGCTGCATTGGACCGTTGGACTGCCTTTTGTTCGAATGTGGCAGTGTCTATTTGGTTTGGAGGAGTTGGGCTGTGAAATTGGGCTGTACGATGACAGCGGCTGCCGGAAGAAGGGTTCCGGGGATAGGAACACCTGGGAACGGGTATAAGAATGCTGCAGCAAAGGAAGGGTTCTTGCCTGCGAGTCTGCACGACCAGCTGCGAAACTGAATGGAAAGACTCCACTGCAGCTCACCAGGCTCACCAAGAATGCGACGCACCCGGGAGCAGGACCAAAAGGGTAGTCAGTATCAATTGGGGCCCACTAAGCGCTATTCTTCAGCGCGTCCTCGCTCCATAATCCGCTGGACGAGCCACTAGAGCGCATAGTGCTCGCCGAGCCTTCGGCGCCATTGCCCATTTCCTCCATTGTCATCAGATCTTATTGTGTGCTTGTTATTGTGCTGGTTCTTCAGCAATAAGCGTTCCAGAGGCTGGTCTAAACCTTGGCTCTGATGCGAGCGAAACGCTTGTCGGTTCCGATGATTGCTCAAATCTGTCGAGTTTCCATCATTTGGTACACACAGTACAGTACAGTTTGTACACAAACGCGAGTCAAACTTCCTACATTCAGCACAGCACTCTGCAGATTTCTCTGTACACACAATCTGCAGAGCATGGTTCGTTTGTTCTGCCAATGTCATGTCTGCATAATTTTCGCGACGGTCAGTATGGACGACGATTTACACGACGGTCACGATGGTCAGTACAGACATCCAATCGGAGTCGCTGACGTCAGCGACAGCCCGACCATTGGCAGGACCCTCCTGAGCTTGACTGCGCGGTAAGAAATCGCTGGAATTGTAATGGTTGTCACAATTGTCATGGCTTTCATGTTGATTGTCGCTATGTGCCTGTGGTGTCAACGATGCTCCACTAGCCGGAAGCGGCCAGCCATGTGACGCCAACCAATCTCTCGGTCGAAACCGAGAGAGCGCTCATGGTAGGCGCGCCCACCCTTGTCACGGAGGTCATCAGAGCGCGTCGCCGCTCCTCCCCTCCAGCCCACTGAATTCAGTTGTGAACTGGAAGGCGCACTGATCAACGGAGAGGTGGCAATCACCGACAAGGGTTTCCAGCAGTGTGTTGCAGCTGCCCCGCTCTCCGGTCCAAGGCGAAACGATGCGCCTATCAAAATTGACTACCCATTCAGCTACCTTCTGGTAGGTCAAGTGCGTCTCCGGGCAGAGCATCGAGGCTGATCTTGCGATTTCTGGTCTCAAGCAAACTGCGTGAAAGCTGTGTCAGCTGCGCGTTCACCTGCTGCTGAGCCTGCAGCGTCCTGCTGCCGAGCTGGTGCAACGGAGCTTCAACTCTTTGGAGCGTGTTGTCAATGTGCTGCTCTGTAGGTCCCTACCCTACGGGTGCAGCGCCCCCATTATGTGGTTGTTGTGGAGAGTTGTCGTCGTCGCCGTTAGGAGGCGGCTCGCTCATGCAACAATCGCCAGCAAATGCGGCTCAGCAATTTGAAGCTGCTGACGTCACGCTTCTGGGCACAGAGTCGAGCAAGTGAACTCTGGTGCGTGCTTGAGTGGGTCTCACGTTGCCGGGCACACAGGTCCCGCTGACGCGCCGACCGACGAGTCGATCTTCCCCACTGAGTGGGTCTCACGTTGCCGGGCACACAGGTCCCGCTGACGCACCGATCAACTCTACGATCTTTCCCACGAACAGGTCTCACGTTGCCGGGCACACAGGTCCCGCTGACGCACCGACCGACGAGTCAGATCTTCCCCACTTTGTGGGTCTCACGTTGCCGGGCACACAGGTCCCGCTGACGCACCGATCAACTCTACGATCTTCCCTGTTTTATATCAGCGATTGGAACAAGTAGCGGCTTAACCAACAGCCGACGGATCTCGAACCGACAGTCAGAAGCCCAGGAGGATCCTGTCTGACGCTCCAGAAACACTGTACTGAAGCGGCAAGCCTGACTGCGCCTGTACAAGGTTCTGCTATACAAACTTCTGTACAAACTGGCGAACAGTACACGAAACGGGATACGATACGGCGAGGTTCACAAAGACAGATTCATATGTACAAGGAACTGTGTGTTGTCAAATCAGCGAGCGTATTTATGTGCAGTGAGGGGAGGGGAGAGGGACGCTATCTCGGCGTCGTCCGCTTGTGCCGCGGGTGTCCAGTCCAGTCTTGCAGCAGGCGCGCCGCCGCCGCCGCTTGTCAGCTGAGCGACGCCGCTTGGGCCGTAGGCAGGCCTTGAGCGCTGAAGGCGGCTGGATCAGAGGGCGCAGCTGCAGTCCGGTCGGCGGGAGCTTGGATTGGCGGCGCTTGAGGGTAGGAGCGACGCCTGGCTGCTGGAAGCCGGTCGGCGGGTGGCTGGCGTCCTTGGGAAAGTTCAGCGCCGTTGGAGTCCGGAGTTGGAGGGAAGATTGATGGTAGATGGAGTACGGTATGTACGAGTGTAGGTTAGCTGGCGGACGTCCTGGCGGACGTCGTTACAGCAACAGCTGAAGTCATCGACAACGACGGATGGCTGCACACGGGCAAGCACCTTTTTGCTTCCTATTGGGAGTACTCCAGTACGGCCCCGGGACACTACACCTTCAAGATCTCCCGGGGAACTAGTGGGGGAGGCCACTTTTGGAGGTGGGTTTCTATAGCTTTACCCTCACTATAAAATGAAAACGCAGATTTTTCCGTATGTTTTTAGCTTTTCTATGGTGATTTCCTGATCAAAAGCAGGCGACGTGTCTTTCACGGTAAATCCTAGTATAGGAAGAAGACTACTACGGTTGTCACACCGTACACCGTACGGTTGTCACCGGTCTAGGACAACTAGGCGCCGCCGATTAGGCGCCGGCCAACTGGGCGCCGCCCAACTAGGCGCCAGCCAAGTGGGCGCCTGCCCATCTAGGCGCCCTATAGACGGTTAAACTAGGCGCCCACTTGTTTTAGGCCGTTAATGCTTTACACCATGAGCGTCAGATCAGACTTATCTGAATGTTATTGTAGTATTATGCAGGGCTTTCTTTTATATGTCCCAAATTTGTCGGCAAATAACTTGAGCTGTGGTAGGTCTTTCTGGCCGAAATTTGGAACGGTGGTAGCCAATGGTCTGCCGTTTGTTGTCCTAAGATTTCAGTAAAATCCATTATCCAGTACATGGACGCGGAGTGGCTCGTCCCCGAGCGCCGGTTATGGTTCGAGGGAGGAGGACCCTACACACGGTTCACGCACAACGCTGTCGAGAGACGGCCACCTGAACTCGAGCCACACACTTTGGGGCGCTAGCTCTCTCCCAATCTGCCTCCGAGATCTGTGAGTACTACCTATCCTATAGTTGTGCGACAACATCCCCAGTGGGACAACTTCCTTCCTAGACGCCTCCTACCGTGCGGGACGTCTGTGCTGCCCATAACGCTGCATATTAACTTCATCATTTCATCGTCAACCACAGCTAGTGGCGTGAGGTGCGCTTGTCCCACAGCGGGCCACAGCGCACTCTGCGCTACTGCCGACGGACGTATAGATGTTTTCGGCAAGCCGATGGGCTGACGACGAATCAGACAACATAGAAGAAAGTAGCGAAGCGGACAACGCGAGCAACTGACGGATTGCACGCCACTTGTCATCCCATGTGATTCCCTTGCATTTGGTTACACGATCTTATCGGTGTGTATGGCGCCTAGTTAGGCCAGTCCACCCAGCGCCTATTTGGGCGGGCGCCTAGTTGGCTCATGATGGCCTGGCGCCTAGTTGGGCGGCGCCCAGTTGGCCGGCGCCTAGTCGGCGGCGCCTAGTTGTCCCATTCCCGGTTGTCACACCGTCACACCGGAATCTGGATATACCGTAAACCCTATAATTAGCCCCCCGGGGCCATTTTTTCGTTCGAGCTCTAGGAGGGTGTATAATTATAGGGGGGGGGGCTAATTATAGGGGGGCTTATAAACTGGAAGTGTCGATGAGTGGGAAGATGTGTGGGGAAAAAGGCGCGAGGAGGCGATTTTTAAGGGAAAAAGGCGCTGTGCACACACGTTGGTACACTCTAACACACTCTCACACAGTCTCACATACACATACGTGTACATGCATACATATACTCGACCATACATACACCCAGACATGGAAACATGTGCCTTTTAGACGATGGTCCATTTAGGGAGGAGGTGTAATTATAGGGGGGGGGGGCTTATTAACTCAAAGTGGTCTTGGGAGGGTGTATTATTATGGGGGGGGGCTAATTATAGGGGGGATAATTATAGGGTTTACGGTATTGCAATCTGCAACGTATATGTACGTACGTTTGTACTGGTCCGTTTCAGGGGACATTGGTTCGTGGACTTCGGCAGGAACACTGCGGCTGCTCGACCGAAAGAGCAACATCATCAAGCAGGCGCACGGTTCACTGCTTTCGAACAATTCAACGTAGCAGTACTATACAACATAAATCAGCCACCTCGGAGCACTATTAGAGGATTCACGACATCAACCCGCAGGGTTTGTTGTTCAGCGAAGATGGTCGCTCCCGAGCGCATCGCGCACTGCTGTTCGCAAGCGGCCGTCGTCGATCAGATCTTCGTCCACGCCTGTCGATACGAGACCTACGTGGTTGCGATTGTCGTGCCTCACGAAGAGGTATAGCCTGCTGCTTTGGTGGCTGCTTTGTGCACCGTACACGCAGAGACGGCTCCAGTTTAGATTTGACCACTTCAGCTTAGTCGTCTGACTGAGTTCTGACCGACTTTGTCACTGATTTACTTGGATTTAGATTTGGGGCAATCGGCAATTGGTACGCACGCCTACATATTGTAGGTACCTATATGTGACTTTGTCCTATATCAGGTGGTTCGCGAGTGGGCCTCGACGAGTCTGTGCCGGGAGGAGGCGGCACTGCCCCTGGAGCAGCTCTACCAACTGGAGAGTGCGCGTCGCATGGTGCTGGCGCGGCTGGACGCCGAGGCGGCGACGTCGCGGCTGGCCCCGCACGAGTTCGTCAGAGCCGTCCACCTGAGCGGCGAGCCCTTCTCCCAGGCCAATGGACTGCTCACTGCCACCCTGAAGACCAAGAGACGCGCTCTCCGCCAGCGCTACCGATGCCAACTCGCCGCTCTCTACGGAAAGCAAGAACCAGTGGAGGACTGACTGCGAATAAAAGGAAGTGTAGGCTAGAGTGTCACCGCTTCCAGTGGGTAAAGCTGAAAAAGCCTAAAACGATCGTAAATTAATTAGCTAGTACCATATTTTGTAATTACACAATTTCCATCTGACAGAGCTAATTCTTGTTTCGGGGCTTATGTGTAGACAAGAATAGCTCGCCCAGAGAGCCCCTCGTCAGACAACCTCTGGGCCAGGTACTCGCGCGTGGTGAAAAAAAAAAAATTGGACCAACTCTATACGCTTCGGCGCTGTTTCTGAGAGACGAGGTGGTAGAGGCGGTGGGCGGGATTCCAACCATGCTAACCACTGCTCCTGCCGACCACATCTAGAGAGCCTTGCGCGCATGCCCTGCTTTCGGCCAAAACTGCGCGCGGACCCCAGTTTCCAAAATCCCAATCGTACCGAGTTCCCACTACGCAGTTCCCAAATTAAATTGCAAAGTGAACGGGGAAGGACGAGTGAAAACGAACATACTACGACTATATCGTAGCCCTATAGTCCTAAGACTATCAGGGCCCTGGGAGGAGAAAAGACTATCTAAAAATTTAAAGTTGCTGAACGATTGGGAAAGCCAAAGGAGCACCACAAAGGCGCGACCTTCCTGCGAATGAAAGCACACAATTCCCAATGAAAGACTTTGAAAAGCCCCTTCCTAAAAGGTGTTAATCAATTCAGTTGTGCGATCACAAATCCGATTTAAAACTGCAGATCCGTCCAATTCAATTAGCTGACTAATCAAAACCCCTTTGTGCACCTCACCGAACATTGCTATCTGTAAAGCCATATCGAAAACCTCAAAGTTGAACAGATCGGTCTTTTGAAACACAGAAGTATCCACCCCGTTGCGTTCATTCACCTTAATATTGAGGTCCAAGAAAGGTACGTTGGTGCCTTCAGCCGTAATTTCCAAGCTCAGTGACTCATGATATATCTGTTTCATAAGCGGGTCTATATCTGCCAAATTCAAAACCAACAGATCATCCACGTACCGGAATGCGATGCAGCTACCCTGCCTCTGGGATTTACAAAAATTAAATTCCATCATACTAAGCGTTAAGTCCGCTAGAAGTGGGGATGCATTACCTCCCATGGGGACGCCCTTGATCTGCTTAAAGGGAATCCCAGCGAAAACGACATATGTCTCTTGCAATACCATGCTAATCAAATCTTTAATCTCCCAACGGTTAAAACACATCTGCATCGTACGGACTGCAGTAAATTTACAAAATCCATTGCTGTCAATAGCCAGGTATCCACGGTTGGAGTTGTTAAAGCACATGTCGACCAATTGAAACACGTTACGCAATATGATGTCGTGTGGCAAATTAGTGAACAAAGTTGCAAAGTCCGCCGTTACCAAATGCCGAATGTTTTTCCTCCTATGCAAATCTTGAATGACTTTATACGAATTGTTGACGGACCAATAGCACCTGGGACCACCCCTATCGCTCGTGACTCTACAGTAATTGCACAAAAATTTCCTGAAATGCTTAAGGGCATGAAGCAAGAGAACAGACAATGGCCTAACCGAACTCTGCTTGGCACCTGCTATAAAGCGAAATTTAACGGGATTTTTGTGCAATTTAGCCGTAGCAAAAATTCGAGGCAAAACGTCGTTCTTATCGAGTGTTTTCTGGCCGAAAGTAGCTAACATAGCCCTGTGCTTAGCTAGAACTAGCCGCTTTGAACTCAGGACTCCTGCTTGCAAAGTGCTCCAAAGTGGTTCGACATCAATTTGTCTCATGAAATAAAATAATGTTGAGAATACTCAGTTGTACAATGATAAATCACTGCAATGATGAAACTGCAAAGTGTTGGAATGCAGGTCAACCAAAGCCAATGCATGTCAACCAACGCATTTGCATGAATACTACAGAATTGCTTGTAACACCCACTCTGTTTTAAATAAATTTCATATCAACACACCCACGATGTAAATTGGAGACGTGCGCTGAGACTCGTTTGCAGAAGTTTCGTTTTATTTTCTGTGGTGATGCTACATATGTGGCAGGGGGGGATAGAGCATAGGCTTTTTGGCGTGTCTGTTTGTATGTGCTGTATGTTCAAAAACGTTTTGCTCTTGCAACCCAACACGAACAATCCGAAACATGCCCAAAACGCGCACACAAAGAAGACCATGAACAGATGCAAGGGGGGGGAGGGGGCTGGAGAGAATGGGAGAGCCCGAAAATAGTTTATCGCCCAGAGGCCCCCAAAGGTCGAGTAGCTCAATGACCAATGGGGTTTGGGGGGTGAGAATAGGCAGAGATTGTTGCTATATCTGAGAAACCTTTCATCTCTTTTGTCGTTTGTCATTCATCATCAAAAACGTGCTCAGAAGTGATTCAGTATCAATATTTTCATGTCCTCAGTAGTGACTCATCATCAATACAATGTGTCATAAAACCATGCTGTGAATGCTCAGTTTAAAAACAACAATGACGAATCTGTAAAATGCTTGCAGCAAAAGCCAAAGGAAGTCAACCAATGCAAGCAATGCACTTCTGCACAATGCACAGAAAAACATTTCACCTTTTTTGTTGTAACGCTTTATTCTTGCGTCATTACATCTCCAGTCATTACATTCAATAGTAAAAATTAGGCACTATACCATATTGAGCAGACACACCATAAATCCCATATAGGCAGTGGGCTAATTGATTTAATCAGCCCTTCAGAGTCAGCTAATAATAATTGGCTTTTTTTGTAATCTGCATGGTTGCTCACATATGTTCATGCACCTTGATCTGCAGGCGCAAAGCCTTTGGACCTGGTCTAAGCTAGGATCGCGGTCCGACGCTTCCGATTCCATTCCAGCGCGCCGTACGGGCGGTTTTCGGCGGGATGGGCTTGTGTCTTCCTTACGTGGTCTTTTTTTGGCAAAGCACAATTGTTGCGTCTGCGTCCGCAGCGTCCGAAACCTAAGTGAAGCCTAAGCCTAAGCGAAGCATAAGCCTAAGCCAAATCAAAGCCAAAGCATAAGCCTAAGCAAAGTCTGGACTAAGCCTAAGCAAAGCCTAAAATTAAGAAAGTTTTCATCGGACGCAGCAGCAGACGCGGACGCACGCATAAATTGTTTTCAGCCGTTTTCTTTTTCGGGGAAATCCAAGTTCATTGGGCCATTAGACCGGGCAAAACGCACCACAACATTTCATTTATTGCGTTTAATGCGTCGACGATCAGTGCTCAACGCCAAGAAAAATTAAAACAACGCACCACTAAAACGCTAACACATACACGCGCATGCGTGCGTGCGCCCACTCGCGAGTCGCGAGTCCGTGCGTGCGTGCGTGCGTGCGTGCGTGCGTGCGTGCGTGCGTGCGTGCGTGCGTGCGTGCGTGCGTGTGCGCGCGCGCGCGCGCGTGTCCGTGTCCATGTGTGTGTGTGTGCGTGCGTGCATGAGTGCGCGTGCGTGCGTGGGTGGGTCCGTGTGTGTGTGCGTGTATGGGTGCGTGCGTGCGATCGAGCGTGCGCGTGCGTGCATGCACGTGTCCATGTCCATGTGCGTGTGCGTGCGAGCGTGCGCGCATGCGTGCGTGCGTGCGTGCGTGCGTGCGTGCGTGTGCGTGCGCGTGTCCGTGTCCATGTGCGTGTGCGTGCGTGCGTGCGTGCGTGCGTGCGTGCGTGCGTGCGTGCGCGTGCGTGCGTGCGTGCGTGCGTGCGCGTGCGTGCGTGCGTGCGCGCGCGAGCGTGCGTGCGTGCATGCATGAGCGTGTAATTCAAGTTTTTATAGCGTTAGCACCTGTAAAACAAAGTACAAAATAATAAAAAGTTCAAAGTTTTTATAGCATAAACACGTGCAAAACAAAAAAGTTATAAACAAAAAAGTTACAAGTATTTCTATGGCAGAGGTTTGATCCCAGGACCTTCAGAACAGTAACGGACATCATAACCACTACACCATTGATCTGCAGGGAACCGTTTTCTAAACACTTCTGATAAGTCAGAAGCCCGCATAAAATGTGCTGTATTATCATATAATTTATTTATATTTGCATAACGCATGGATTACAATAGCTTCAGTAGTGCCACTCTTATTTTGATGGTAAAATGTGCCAAGCAAGCTTCATACAAAATTTTAGCTCAATCCATCCAGCAGAACTCTATGTGCTGCAGACAGAACCCACAAACAGTGATAGGTACTACTGTAGAAAAAGATAATGCTATATCTCGTGCTTACGGTATCGCATTGCAAAGCGGATGTGATATTCGCGATCAGCGTGGTCGATTACATATGTCCCAGGCTGATTTGACACTGAATTCTCAAATTCGTTCAATCGCAATTTGCATATTCAATGCGCCATATCTCGCGATTACGGTATCGCACAGCAAAACGGATCTGATTTTCGTGATCAGCACGGTCGATTACATATGTCCCAAGCAGAATTGACACTGAATTCTCAAATTCGATCAAACACGTATGCAAAATTTGCATAACTCACGGATTACGGTAGCTACAGTAGCGCCACTCTTATTTTGACGGTGAAATGTTGCAAGCAATCTACACACAAAATTTCAGCTCAATCCGTCAAGCACAACTCTCTGGGCAGCGTTGCAGACAAACAAACAAACAAACAAACAAACATTGTGCTTTAGTAATATAGATAGCCGACGAGTCGAGATGATAAGGTTTGTAGACCTCATTGCCTACCACAGAGATGGAACCGCCTCTTATACTTATGCCAAGCTCCTTACAAAAGCTGGATAGGTACAGACCTTTGCAGATAAACACGTAATTATTACCAGCCTTATCTGCAGGCACAATGACGAACTTGTCCTGTATGAACCTTAAGTCCTTACACAAGGTCTTATACTGTTGCAAATCGTAGGCACCTTCTATATAGCCTGAGTGCAGTGACGCATCCTGAACGAAACTTGCAAATTTTGAAGAGAGACACAGAAGCACGGCCTCCGCAAAGGAATCAAAGTCCAAGTTCTTGTGCCTGCTTCTAAGGCGTGCAATATACTTAGCCAAGCCATTGTAATAGGCATCAAACACATCCCTAATCGTACACCCAACATTAATGCGATACTTGGAGCCTTTGGCTAGGACGTTCCTGAGAAGCTCACTATTAACAAAATTGATATCGCCAGTGAGGACGTGCCCAAGGGGCGGGTACATGAAAGGAGATTGCGCGCATGAGCAGCCTCCTGCCACATAGGCCTCTAGGTCACGCGCACTAAGGTTTTTCAAAAGGCGGCCATAGTTAAACGCCTTAAGTGAGAAGGGCGGCCCGACGTATAGACTGTACGCACTTTGCGGCGATCTACACTAGGTATCGGGTTACTTCGTTTGACCTCGCATAATTCAACACAGCCCCTAAGGAAAACTGCTCCATGATAGGGTGAGCAAAATTAACAGTCAAGTGATCATACACCTGCAAGGCATACCCTTTTTCTGCCTAGAGTAGAACCCAGCGAAAAATCCTAAGAACATGAGGCCCAAGTCTTTATTAACCAGATTCAAACTAGATACATTTTCCAAGGCAAACTTGATGGAGCGTTTTGTTTGGCCCCGGAGGAATACATATAATTTGTATGCTTGATTAGAGCGGGCCTCCTCAAAGATGTGGACAAACTGATCCAGTATCTGTAAGTTGACCGTGGTGTTAGTGCGCCTATGCCGATTCCTCTTGGGCCTACTCCTAGTGTTGACGGGCATACTAAAATAGGGCTGATTCTTGTCATGCAATGGGTTCACGCCCTCCGATACATTTCCGTTGTTAACCGTTGTTAACCGACAAACTGAGCTCGTCATACAACCTCATTCATGCACACGCAACGCGGCGTCCAGAAATTACAGAATGACATGTCTACGGAGGCTATAACCCATAAGTGTTGTCCAAATCTTTGCGCCTGTGAATCTACCTCTAATTGCGCAGAAATTGAACTTTCAGTCTCACCCTGGAAACTGTTGCGCGAACCTTCAATATACGTCACCAATGCTCCTTCCGCGCCTATTGCCAGTGTCGGTTAAAAATAGACGCACGTAGTATGTACGTGCATGCGTCAATCTACTAATTGCGAGTCCGCGATATCGTGTGAGACAACATCGTCCGTGAGCACTTTGAGAAATGTCGTGAGGTGAGGCTTCTGTGTGTGTGTGTTATTCTCGACATAATGTGTCTTCTTTGTGTCCGTGTTTGTGTGTCCAAAAGTGTCCATAGACAAAGAACGACTGCGACTTTTTAACGCGTCTGTTTTTAACTGGCGTCTTTTACAAGATTTTTCTCTTTTAGCGCGCGTCTTTTACAGTGTAACCATTAAAAATGCAGGCCACATCTTGTCTGGGCAAGACCAATTCAGGAAATGGACCCCGAGAGTGCGCCAATTGTAGGGGAGGAATATTGGAGTGGGCGTAATTAAAGGGTTGACGGTATGGTATCCAATGCATCATTCATCATCATATACACACACACATGCCTACATCAATGTATCGTTCTTCAGTAGTGCTTCACTTTGCTCGACTGATATATGTAAGGGTTGGATCTTAGTTGACTTGACATATAGAAAGGATGTTTTAAAGGATAATCAGCAATTTGGTAAAACACTCTTGAATTCAACATTATCCTTACCACGTTCAACTGCATTTCTTGTTCCGCTTTCAAGTTTTCTTTCACCTTTTTCGTAACCAACATGGAAATTCCTTGCACAATGGCCACCACGACAATAATGTGGCCGCTCTGAGAGATTGCCGACTCTGAAACTGTCCAAGCTAAATGGTAACTAATTAATGCGGGCACCCAAATTACTGAATGCGTGCACCCCGATTACTGAATGAGTGCACCCCGATTTATGAACGCGTGCACCCCGATTTATTTTAATGAGTGCACCCTTCAGATTTATGAATGGGTGCACCCAAAATTTATGACTGCGTGCACCCAGGTTTGTTTCGCACTCTATGTACATCGTGCATTTAAACGTTACGCATCACACAAGCACTGAGCGTTCAAGAGTCGTGGGCGCCGTAGTCGGTGAATAGGTTGAAGCCGCGTTGCCGCCATTTCTGCAGCGCCAACGTTGCAGCGGCCGTGAATGAGGCGCTGGTCGGTGCCATGTGCAGCTCTTGGATGACTGAAGCCCACTGTGCCTGACGGCGGAGGCCCTTGAAGGGTGGTAGTTGGTACTATCATCATGCTGAGCCGTGTTGGTAGAGAGCAGCATGCATCCCAGAGACCGGAGTCGTCCACTGTCGAATGACACCAAGCGGACCGTTCAGGACGACACCACCATGATGCCCAGACCACTGCCCCCATCGCGACGGCAGCGAAGCGCTTGTTCGAGTCCAAGGTGCCCAGGACGACAACAGGGTACCCCCCTGCTACGCAGCGTCGACAGCGAGTAGGCCTGTGTACGCGAGACGGCAGAGAAGACGACGGGCGGCGAGCAGAACGAAGGACCGCTGTGAAGATGCGTCGAAGGCGATGCCGCATGGGGCGTCGTCGTTGATGAAGCAGTACTCTAGCAGAACACCACTCCAAGAACGCTGCTTTAACAGCGTCGACGCCAACAGCGGACGAGCCCGTGAGGCGCCAGACGAACGCCCACGATGCCGACATGGGGCGATCAAAGCCGGAAGAGCAAGGCGAATGACGGATGGCGACCTGAGAGAGAGGATGGATGGAAGGAAGGCAGGTATTGAAACAAAGAAGAAGAAAGGCCCCGCTGCGATTCCAGCATGTTGCCATAGGTTTGAACGTTAAGATTGGAGGTCAGCAGTCACGTTTGACTGCGTCACTTTTGGCAGCGACCCAATCCAACAGTCAGCTCTGGTCGATAACAGATCACATGCAAATGAAGGAGCGCACCATCCCATGGAATGCCGACTTGGGTGCACGCATTCATAAATTTTGGGTGCACCCATTCATAAATCTGAAGGGGTGCACTCATTAATAAATCGGGGTGCACGCGTTCATAAATCGGGGTGCACTCATTAAGTAATCGGGGTGCACGCATTCAGTAATTCGGGTGCACGCATTAATAATATTCCAAGCTAAATATTCTTGGGAATTTTCACGGGAACACGGTGACGTTATTTAGAGTTTTTCTAAATCCCAAATTACTGTACCTACGCTATTCCAAATCCTAAGATTTGTAATTTTGTGAAGAAATAAAAAAAGCGTAACGCACGTGCAATTTCCAACGCGATATCGTCGGCCTCCCCATCCAACAGCAAAATCCTGTAGTACCTTGTAGCGATGTAAAACTCCGGAATGCATAGTGTGAAAACGGTCACAATCTGAATTTAATTTTTTTTTAAGTAACGCACAAAATTGAAACAAAAACAAAAAGAACTGTAACAAATAATAGATCAAAAACAGACCTGTGTTATGAAAGCATAGTGCATATAAGTGGTGTTCAAAGTAATGCCGGTAGACACGGCAAAGTAGACGGCGGTCAAACCGGTTCCCAGAGCGAGAAAAAAGCTGATTGGCACTAAATGATCGGGCCCTGTAGTCGTGTTCAGAGGGGGTCCGCATAGCATAGTACCTATACCTACATTGTCACGTGTCGCGTTCCCGAAATTGGAGGAGCTAGTGTATCAAGATCCTAGGTACTTGTGTACCTGTAAATGTATTTATTCCTAGGAAGGCAAACATCATCGACTCACATCGTATGTATCGCAAAGGCATTAAGCAAGAGAGGGTAAAAGGGTGAATTATTAGAGATCAGGAAATGAACCCACAAAAGACGCTACACTCCGGAACTTCCTTGCAGCCCGTGTCAAAAGTCTCCAATTGAATAATGGTCGCCTTGTAGAACACGAAGCCATGCAGTGCGATTTGCAGCGCCGCAATGACAAATGCAACTGTCTGAAAGTTCACTGTTAGACACAAAGTGGAAAGCTGCATATTGCGTTAACTGCTGCGCATCAACTACTGTACACAAAGCGCAAGCTACAGCAAAGTGGTACAACGCGTGAAAAAGTGGCGATCGTCCCTGCCGCTCAACAAGCGCGAGCATAGCACGCGTAGTGTTTCCTGTCACCAGCAATGTGCAAGCTATAGGCGTGCACCACTGTCCTCCCACCCATTTCCCCTCCAACCTCCTCTCCTCCATGCTTCCTCCTTCCGTTTTGCTTTCATACCCGTTTTTTTTTCTCCCTATGGCGTCGGCCTTGATGGCCAAGGCCTTGCTGAGTCTGTCTGTCCAAAACATAAGATTATCTTAGTGTTAGAGGCATTGGCACGCAGGCTTAGGTTTTGCTTAGGATCGGGCTTAGGTCGACGCAACGGCTCCACCAAGTCGGTCTATTGTTCTTATAGGCGATGATGTGGGCGACTTATAGCAATATTCACCAGTACTCGAGTTGTTGAACCATTCTTCTGCAGGGGTCGCGCAATTTGCCAACTCGCGCCTCCAGCTCCGTGCTGTGGCTCGTACCCGTAAGGCAGTCGCTGCATTTGCCGCAGAGAGTCTTCTTCCAATCAGCTTA